>QANX01001537.1:0-19580 GCA_003254975.1 Ochetophila trinervis
AATTGGAAAAACAAAAATATAATAAAAATTTCCAATAACATTACCTCTAATTTACTAAAGACAAAAAAATATTTACATATAGTTATATTATCTACAAAAGAATATTCACTTTTAAGATTGGAAAGGAAGTGATAGCTCTGTTAAAACCTCACAAGGCATAAAGTAATAATTTTTGTGGTTCAATGTTGTGGGTATGGTTCTACATTCTTGAATGACCGCTGAAGGGTTTCTGTTCCCATAAACAGAGTTAAAATAACGCAGTGTTTCCTTCTTCTTTTTTCCCATCGAATTCGTGCTAAAACATATTACAAAGCAAACCATTCTGTTCATTTATGTTTGAAGATTTTTGGGCAAAAATCCAAGATTTGGGATGCTAATTTTTATTAGCTATTGGTGGTAACTTTTATTAGCTATTGAAGTTTCTTCGACCCTGGAGTTCTTGAACCAAATAGGAAGTTGAGCAACAGAAAAAGCTACAGTACAATTTTTGAAGTATTACTGATCTATAATAAATTAATATTGGTTAATAAATCTAAATAAAAGAGTTGGACTCTAGAATTTGCATTTTTCCTCAAGTGGATTTATGTGTTTATCGGGTTTTGGGCCTGATATGAATTTGAGATCCATCTAACGTGCTCGATATGAAGTCCGATTGGAAACTTGATCTAAAATAGTAATTTTAAAATGGCTAGCAAAGATAATTTTAAAATGATCCAGTGGCTAGCCAAAATAAATGCCTTAGTACCGATTTATGAATAATTTTAAAATGGCTACAATCAATTTCAAAGATATTAAAACACTTACANAACACTACAATAGTATTTAAAAAAAAATGTGAAATCATTTTCGGTCACTTTGTTTTTAGAAAATCACCTATTTGGTGATTCTACAACAAACACCAAGTAGGTATTTTTTGGAAAAATTACAGGGAAGTGATTCCCAGGAGTTATTACCAAATAGATGCCTAATGTAAGCTAATTAAAACAATATTGATATCTTAAAGTTTTGTAAATTTATTTACTATTGCCAGTATAATTGGTTATTATTTTTTCACCAAAAATAATTGGTTATTATTATTATATTTTGGACATTAGTATTAATTGATTCATGGTTATTGCAACATTTAAAACTAAATATCTTATCTAAACTAAATATCTGAGATCTAAACTAAATCCAATGATTAATGATTTGAATAATTCGGTTTGACACGTATAACTGAATTAATATACTAAGATTTTAATATAAAAAAATCATCAAAAATATAATATTATTTAAATTTAAGTATTCATAAAAATAAAAATAAAAATTAAGTAATCAAATCCAATGTCCACCACCCTTAATTTGCATAAAAACCACCATTCAAGCGTTCGGCCATTATAAAAGTTGGAAAAAAAATTGCTAAAAGGTATTGCCGCAGTGGTCCCTACGGTTGAAAAAGAATATATAAGTTTGACTCCGACTTACAGGGGAACCATTCAAACCAGGATCAGCCTCAAGCTTCGTTGATTTATCAATAAGCATAAAAGCCATTAAAAAGTTATTGCAAAATTTGTACTTAGAACTTGTTGTCAAAATATTCCTAACCAACGTGTCACATTTAGTTCAATTAGTTTCGTTAATTCTTTTCTAATAACAGTTTCAATCATTTTTTTTTTTAATGTTCATGCATAAAACTTGCAAAACTGATAAAATCCCATCAACAATATGGAAGAATATAAACATTCTATATATAAGAAACTACAAATTGTTTTTACAATTGGCTAAGTGCCATGATTCAATATTAGGAACTAAACTAGACCACATGTACTTGGCTAAAATTGAAGTTTAACACCAAAATAGAATTAACAATCAACAAAGAAAGTGTGTGGAAGTGAGTTAAAACTTCGAAAGTGAGAGAGATTCACTAATGACCAGAGCCTTTCCTACTAGGACCAGACGACATCGTATAAACTTGATCACTCGCTCGAACCCCACTGTTGGTGTCCTCCGTTTTGATGAACCTCCTTACACCTACAGCTTCAGCACCATTAGAGAACTTGCTCTTGACCTTCGATCGCAGAGTTCTAGATTCCACTAGATTGGACTCTGTAAGCACTAGCATCATGAACAACATTAGGACTATACACGATTTGTGTCTCATTTCTTTGAGGTTTTTGGGACTTTGGGAGAGAGAGTTTTTGATTTCCTTTGAAAGCCTTCTTTTATTTTTTGGCTGAGAACCTTTGAAACCCTTCTTTGATTCCTTCTTCTCAATTATACTATTCTCTATCAAACAAAAAGAATGGAGCAGCAAAAGAGATTGGGTTTTAAGCATCTATATTTAATAAGCTATTGCCCTTTATATATAATAGGAAGGGTTTGGTTTGGGTGGCAAAGGACGGTGAAGGTCTTTTTGAAGTGGGTCCTGAAAAGGGTTTTTTTTGTATTTGACCAACACTTTTTTCCTGATGGTGATTATGATCAGGAACTGAAGGTTGCAAATCTATAGTTTCACTTTCACATTTGGGATCTGTCCAAAATTTGACTTTAAAGAAAAATGGTTGTAAGTTGTAACCAGTAAATTTGTGTCAAAGTGGTTAGCTCTGGTGTATAACTTAGTTTAAAAAGTAGGCAGATGCCGCCCAAAAGGGTAAATTGGCTTAGCTGGTAATGCTTCTTTGCTATGGGAACCTGATGTTACGGAGGATACATGGAACTTTATACTCCAAAAGGATTGGACCAAACATGAAAACTGTTTCCCAGTTTTTCCCCCAAACTTTGGTCTACATTGTATTCCATGAAACTAAATTATCACTTCTTTAAAAAATTTAAATATGTGAGAACAGGGTTACGATTTATATATATATATATATATATTTACATTCCTCTCACATGTAGTAGGTTCATTTTTTTTTCATTTTGAATTTTTATATGTATTTTTTATAGTTGGATTTGTTGTGTTTTAAATTTAAAATTTCAATCACTTTTAATTTGATATCAAACTGAATTAATTTTTTTTTTCAAAGTTTAAATATGTGAATGATCAATAATCAATTTTTTAAAATTCTTTTAACACATAGAAGTATAGTTTTTTAATATAGTATTTTATGGTTTTTTTTTTCCAGGGCGAGGGGGCTTTTTTTAAATTTAATTTCGTTCAATAATTATAAACTATCGATGCAAGAGTGCCACCAAACTAGATCCACATATGTCTTTTCGCGGGAATCTAAAAATTGATGGATCTGATTAAGTTCTGCGGTAAAAAGGAAAATTGGGGAATCGGAATCTCAGCGATCAGTGAAGAAGACTTGGAAGCGAATTTTTTATCAAGAAAAAAAATTAATTAAGAATTAACTCCTGCCTCTTGGGTTGGACAAAGGTAGGGAAAGAAAAGGAGTTTCTTTCTATAGTGGAGACTTGCAAAAAGAACAAATATTTTTAGTGTAGACTGCAGATCGGTTAATTTAAAAAATTCAAAAAATCAAAAAGAACTGAATGACATACGATAAAAAAAAAAAAGGACAATAAAATAAATCAATTGCATATTGACAACTAGAATGAATGGAGTCATTGTGGCACCAAGCTCCAAGACTTCCACTTTGCCCTTTGGTTTTAAAACATAGAAAAAATGTCAAAATCACCCCAAAACACAGCAAGGTAATAAAAAAACCATACTTATAAAAAAAAAGGTAATAAAAAAATCATGGTGAAAAGGGTACATTTCAGAGCCTTCACATTGAACAAGGTTTGGCCAAATTCAAAATTCAGAATTCAGGTTGAATCTTAGACTACCCGCCCAGGCTGACCGACAAAGACACAGGAAGTGTTTGAAATGAAATAAAAAGACAGAAATTATGCAAGGAGAAAAAAGAATTTAATAATTAGTCAAATATGATGTAGGATTTTATAGGTAGAGTAGAATATTTGAACAGAGACATATGGTAGATAGATAGGGAGGCTACAAGGAGTCCAGATGAGACTTGTTGCAAGTAAGTCAACAACTAGTACTACTCCGATGAGCTGCATTTGGTGAAATAAGGAGAGAGAGGGACTTTGGGGAGCACATTTTGCGCGTGACGAGTGGGACTAATTTTTAGGCGGTACGCAATATACTGTATAGTGTATACGCGGGAGTGTTTTTCCACTGCTGGTCGCCCACTTCAACGCTGATTTCAAGCATCCTCCTCTACCTGCTGGATTTAGTGTCGGTCAACGCATTTTTTGCCGCAATCACCAAAATTATATATAATATATATATATATAAATTTTTCTTTGATTTTTAAAATTCTACAATTTAAAATATTTAATTTTTCATTTTGTCATAATGTGCATATTTTTTACTTTTAATTACTATTTCACATTGCTGATATTAAACTGAATTAATTTTTAAATTATAAACTAATAAAATGTAAAATATTAAAAAAAATGCATTTCAGTATCTTTTATTTTTTTAAATTGTACAGGTCGCATAATTGGCAACTTATCACCTTTGCAATTAAGATTATCAATGACTTCGTCCATAATAGTTATGGTTACCAAGTAATATAAAGATCAGAGCATCTATAACAGTGAATATGAAAATACCACTTATCTAGACTATTAAATAATTAAACTCGTTGTGCACTAATTTCTCTGATAAACCAATCGATATTATTATCAGAAGAACCTCCACTTAGGACTGCTTTCTTGGCAGCCTCTTTCAACTCCAAGGCTCTCTTCTTGATCTCCTCTGCCCTGGGCCCATCAGTTACCTCCACAATGCATCTTTCAACCTCTTCTCCACTAGCAACTCCATCCCCTCCTTTTCCGACCGACACTCCAACCTTAAAAACATCGGCGATGAGCCTGGCGTTGGTCGGCTGGTCGGTCCACATCGGATAAGCAACGACGGGGACGCCGCTTACCACCGTCTCGAGGGTCGAGTTCCATCCGCCGTGGGTCACGAAGCAAGCCAAGGACTCGTGCATCAGCACCTTCTCCTGCGCGCACCACTCCACCACCACACCTTTCTCTTTCGTCTCTTCCAGAAATCCAGATGGCAATCGACCCGTTTTGCATTCCGAACCCTTTTCCGACTGTTTCAGGACCCACAGAAACGGTCTGCTGCTGCTCTTCAGAGCACTGGCTATGCTGTCTACGTGGCTCTGTGTCAGCGCGATTAGGCTTCCAAATGCAATGTAAACTACGGAACGCGGTCTCTGTTTGTCTAGCCAATCAATGCACGAATCTTCCGCGTTAAACAGATCAATTTTGAGGGAATTATTAGCCGTTTCTTCTTCTTCTTCTTGTTTTCCTAGTAGGAATGGAGAGACTAATGGACCAATAGGGTGGATTGGAAATAGAGAAGACATCGAATCGACAATTTTCTCTTCCAGTTCGTAAAATGAAGCTCCTAAAACCCAATTCACCTTGTTCAGATTCTGATAGAATTGGACGACTTGTGACTTAATAGGTGCAGGAGCCGAAGGGAGGATGAGGGTCGGAAGGTCTTTTACCTCTAATGCTGGCATTCCAGGCAATTCAATAAGAACCTGATCGCCGTTTGGATTTTCCAAGTTACCAAACAGGTTTGGATTATCGAAATAGCGATAGTAAACGGAGTAGATAGCTGAAGCTTGGATCCAAAGAGCCGCACAAGGGATGCCGTGATCGGCTGCCACGTCAGCCATCCACGGCATAAAGGGATTGAAAACCAAGCAAGAAATTTTACGGGCTCTGTTGACGGAGGCAATGAGATTGGACAGGCTTTTGTAGCCCGTGATGAGAAGGGAATCGATGAAGGAGCCTAAGTGGCTGTTACGGTCAAATTCGAGGCTAAGACCATCGGAGTAGAACTCGAGCTGGATTTTGGGGTTTCCAGAGTTGGTGTCCTCTGTTCCTGCGGAGCCGTCGGAGTTCTTTTGCTTGAGAAGGCGGTGCCGTGCCACGTCGGTGGTGGCTACGGTGACGTGGACACCCTTGGAAGCAAGGCATTTGGCGAACTTGAGCATTGGGTTCATGTGGCCTTGCATTGCCACTGTCCCAAGTAAAACATGTACGCCTTCTACATGATCAGTTGGCATGGTTATTTTTTTATTTTTTATTTAGTTATTATAGAAAAAGGAAAGCAAATGGAAATCTAGAGGAGGTAATTGAGAGGATTATACAGTGAGGGACACTTTTTGAAAAACCTCATCATTCACTGCACTTATATATAACCTATTTAATTAATTACTCTTCTTTTAATTTGCTAAGTTAGAAACAGATCCTATAGGCAACAATCAAGAAATTAAGAACAATGATCTGGCATGCTTTGGATTCTATAAATATGTTCATATTATATGAGGATTTATTTACTTGCCATATACAGCTTCATTTTTTCTTAATTAATTTGCAAATGAATATGATTTTCTTGCATGTATATTTAAATTTCTAATAAGGAAACCATATGACTGGTTAGCATATTTGGCGAGGTGCTGAGATGGATTGGATCATTGGATAGCCATAAAGCCACGATTAGGCATAGACTTGCGACTTGTCAATGATGAAAAAATCAAAACATTTCATAAAATTTACTTTTTTCCATGGGATGAATAAGATATTAGCTTATCTTTTTAGGATAAGTGGTGATTCAACTTGGTATCAAAGTTAAACCATATAGTGGTCATAGGTTCGAAACTCAAAAACTCTATCCTAAAATAAAAATATATGTGAGAATTCAAATAATTCCAAAAGAAATCAGACCGAAATGCACATGTAAAGACTTAAACAGGCCTACATGTGAGAGGAAGTATTAAAGATAAAATATAAAAGAAACGATAATTCACTTTTTATCAGTTTAAACAGAATCAGAAGAAATGGAAGACTAAGACAAACTAAAGTGTTTGGTTTGCAAGAAAGTAAAAGGAACAAGAAAGAAAGATAAAATCTAAGAGCTTTCTATTGCATGAATTGATAAAATGAAAGTTACATTTATGAGGCTAAAAGCCTCTGTTTTATATACGTAGAAAACCAGAGAGCCATAATGACTAATCCAGTACTCTTACCTGTCAAGCATTAGTTAGAAAGAGATTTAACAAGATTAACCAACTTACTAACTAATTTAACAAAGACACGTGCATAGCACCTGCAGAACTTAACCAAAACTATAATTGCTTCTGAAAATAAATGATAATATGCCCCCGCAAATCAAACTCCTCTTGACTTTCCATGCATTTGAAAACAGCAAGCTTGTTCATTTGATTTGAGGAAGCAGTCAAGCCAATGTTATAACTTATCAAAAACATGAAGCTTATTTCGAAGAAAAAGAAACCTTGCTGAACTCAGTGGTTTTGTTAGAATGTCAGCAACCTGCTCTTCAGTAGGAATGTCTTGTTGATGACTTTATCTCTCACAAAATGAAGATTGATTTCTATGTGCTTGACTCGTGCATGTAATACAGGATTGACAGCCATAGTAGTTGCTCCTGTATTATCACATCACACAATTGGACAGGCTAATAGATGTTGGAGCTCCTGTGTCAAATTTTGTAACCAACAAATTTCAGAGGCAATATGCTCCAAAGCTTGATATTTTGCTTCTATGGTTGAGCGAGCTACCACATGTTGCTTTTTGGAGCTCCATGATATCAAATTTGAGTCAAAATACACACAATATCCATTGACTGATCTTCAATCATCAATGCTTCCTGCCCAATCCGAATCAGCAAAGCCCTATACTTGTAATTGAGCATTAGCATGAAGTTGCAGTCCATGAGAAAGAGTTCCTTTTAAATATATTAACACTCGTTTGCATGCCTCTCAATGGTTTATAGTAGGCTGCTGAAGAAATTGACTAAGTGTACTCATTGTAAAGGAAATATCAGGCCTTGTCAGAGCCAAGTACTGCAAAGCTCCCACTATGCTTTTATAGACAGCAAGATCCAAATAGGGGTCTCCATCATTTTGAAACAACTTGGTGCTTGAGCTCACATGAGTAGAAATGGGTCGAGCTCCATCCAGTTTAGCCTTCGTCATCAAATCAGTAATATATTTTTATTGTGTGAAAAGCATTGTAGAACCTGTTCTTTTAACTTCAACACCTAAAAAATAATGAAGCTCTCCTAAATCTTTGAGAGAGAAAATATCATTCATTTGTTGAATCAAAGTGGCAATGTACTTAGGATTATTCCCAGTTATAAGAATGTCATCCACATACACAAGTAAGAGCACATAAGCTGTATCATATTTCAAAATAAAGAGAGAGGAATCAGATTGAGAGTTGTGAAAACCAAAACCAATTAGGAAAGACTTCAATTTTTCAACCCAAGCTCTTGGTGCTTGCTTTAATCCATAAAGAGCCTTTGTAAGTTTGCACACATATTGAGGATATTGTTCACTGACAAAACCTTATGGCTGCTCAATTTAGACATCTTCAAGCAAGTCTCCATTCAAGAATGCATTGTTAAAGTCAAATTGTCTGACTTGCCAGTTGTTAGATAAAGCCAGAGAGAGTATAATTTTGATTATTGCGAGCTTCACCACTAGACTAAAGGTTTCCTTATAATCAACTCCAGTAGTTTAATGAAAGCCTTTAGCTACAAGCCGAGCTTTGAGTCTCTTAATGGTGCCATCAGCCTTATACTTGGTTTTATAAACCCATTTGTTGCCAACCAAATGCATTCCAATAGCGCGTGGAACTAAATGCCAAGTGTTATTTTTAAGTAGGGCTGCATATTCACTGCTCATTGCTTCCCTCCACATAGGATCTTGCAAAGCTTGATTTGTGGTTTTAGTTTCAAGTGAGGATGAGAAGAAAGGTGTTGGCAAAGATGTTTAGTAGAAACATTGAGGATTTTTTGTTTAAAAATACTTGCTTTGGCACGTGTTATCATAGGATGATTAGGTTGTTTTTGGGTTGGTGGAATGGATGAAATGATATTTTCATGTACTAGTGAAGAGGAAAGATTATCTCTAGATGGTAACTCTGAATGAATTGAAGAATTATTTAAAGAGGATGACAAGATAGGTGAAGTAGGGACAACATGAGCAACAGAAGATAAAATTGGTGACAATGAAGAATCTGGAGAAGGTGTAGATGTATTTGATGAGCATAAAGGAGCATTGTGATGATGAACAATATAGAGAGGGTTGGAATGATCTGAAGATGAATCTGTGAATTTATCAGAGTAGGAATATAGGCTGAGAAATTTTGAGTCAGTAGCAAAAGGGAAGTCAACTTCATTAAAGACAACACTTTTAGATATGTAAACACGACCAGTATGATGCAAACATTTGTATCCCTTATGATCTGGACTATAGCCTAAGAAGACACATTTCTGAGTATGGAATTGAGTTTTCTGATAGGAGTATGGTCGAAGAAAAGGATAACAAGTTGATCCAAAAACCCGAAAGAATTGATAGTCTGGTGACTTTTGAAAGAGAGTTTGATAAGGTGTTAAAAATTGTAAGACTTGAGTACGTAATCTGTTTATTATGTAAACAGCACATCGAAAAGCATCTCACCAATGAAGAAGAGGCATCTTAACTTGAGCAAGCAAGCTTAGACCAACTTCAACAATGTGACGATGCTTTCTCTCAACTATTCTATTTTGTGGATGAAGATAAAGGCAAGGGTGACGAAAAAGAATGCCTTGCTTGTTAAGATAAGGTAAAAATGAACGAAATCCCCCCCCCCCCNCCCCCCCCCCCCCCCCCGCCCCAATTTGATTGTACAGTTTTGATTTTAGTTTCAAAGTGTCTTTCAACCATGGTTTGGAAGTTAATGAAAGTAGAAAGAACTTCAGATTTGAGTTTGAGTGGATAAACCCAAACATATCTAGAATAGTCATCTAAGAATTGAATATAGTAACGAAAACCCTCAATGGAAATATTAGGAGTTGGCCCCCAAAAGTCTATATGAATGAGTTCTAATGGCTTGGAGGCCCGAGATGAGGATAAAGGGAAAGAAATAAGATGTTGCTTGCCAAACTAGCAAGCTTTACAGAAAATCAATTCTTTTGAAACAGGCAAGTTACTGGAGCTAAGGATTCTGTTTAGAATTGACTGACTAAGATGACCAAAACATTGATACAAAATGTTTGCATCAATGTTTGGTTTGATTGCAAATAAAGCATTAGAATGAGGATAGACACAAGAAGAATCTGTTTTATTTATATTTGAACAAGAAGGGAAACATGCTGATGGAACTGATCCAAAGGAAATACAATGTTGATTACAACTAGATGATACACTTTTTATGGGAGAAAGTAAAGAGGAAGACAAAGTACAATTCAACAAAGGAGAAATACAACTAGTGTTGTCAATAGCAGAAGCAAAGAGTGATGGTGTAATACTACCATTATGAGAATTATTTTGAGAATCTATATGGTAAGACTTTGGGTTAGATGCTGAAGAAATGAGTTGAACAGAAAGAACAGGTGTGGATCCTTTGAGTTGAGGTGAATAGCAAGGGAGCAGCAACTTATACAACCCTCCTTCCAAAATTCATTTAATAAGGGAGTGACCTTGAAGATCCTTGATAACACAACAGTTGGCATTAAATTCCACACATAGACAATTATCTTTGACCAATTTCGAAACACTTAGCAAATTTTTGGCAATACAAGGTACTACAAGTATATCAAGTAATTGAATAGTTGAATGGCATGTAGGTATATATGATTTACCAATATGAGAGACTGCCAAGTTTTTTGCCCATTACCAACCATTAACTTGTTACCTCCCTTGTATTCAATCTGTTGAAGTAAACCATCACCATCAACAACCACATGATCTGTGGCTTCACTATCCATATACCAGGACTGGTATGCAAGTGTCATTGGCGAAGCATTGTGACAAGTGCCTGCAAATTTTTCAAACATTACAAAAACAGGAGATGACACATTAGATACCCCATGGGAAGAAAAAGTTAAATGTCCTTAAGGGTTATGAGCTATTTGTTGTCTATAATGCTGAGAATTTGAGGAAGCAGATGGATGTGGATTTTAGATGTTGAAGGTGGAAAGTTTGTGTATGATGTAGGAGAATCAGTTTGAGGTGGAGGCAAAGGTGATGATGCAGTTGGTGGAGCAAAAAATTGAGGATGTTGCTGCTGAGGTCTAAAAACATTTCATGCTCCTCTCATGTAAGAGTTAGCATAATGACCATTGTAATTTGTGTCAAATCAATAGTAGCAATTTGCTACAACATGGCTATATATGCCACATAATTGACAAGTAGGTTTTGAAGTTCTGCCACCATCTCTGCCAAAAAAGCCACAGCCTCGGCCTCTATTAAAAGATCCAGTATCTCTGCCAGGAGCTTGCGACATAGCATGAAAGATTTGTCCATTTGAACATGAATTACAACCACTTTGACCAAAAGCAAAAGAATGACTACAAGCAGAATAATAGGAATGACTATTTAATGGATTGAAATTAGAAGCAATTTGACTTGATGGCAAGACATGCTGAAAACTACAAAGATCACTATTCGATGATATGGTATTGTGACAACCACATTGACCACAAGAATCACTCTTTTTGATTTGTGATGACATAACCGAATCACCATGGACTGTTTCTGAATCTAAGTGAGCAGCTTTTCGAGACAGTTCGAAATTTAAAGCTGAATTCTCCTTTTCTAACTTGGATTCGTATGAAAGCAAGTGATGTTGAACATCCTCCAAACTATATTGTCCAGGTCTGATTTCTAATATTGTAGAGATTGGTTTAAAATATGATCCTAATCCAGCTAAGATGTACATTATCAACTCTTTTTCCGAAACACAATCTCCAAGAGCAGTCAATTTACTAGTTAGGTGTTTCATTTTGAGAATATAATCATCAATAGAGGCTCCATTTTTCTTAGTAACATGCAATAACCTTCTATAATGAAGAATTCGGCTAGGAGAAGGTGTTGCATACCTTTGCACAATTGCAATCCAGAGACTGTATGAGGTTTCTTTATCAATGAAATGACCGCTGATTTCTTGAATAATTGTTCCTCTTAACCAACCGATCAGAAATTGGTCTTGAACTTCCCAGTATTCTTTCAACTGATTTTCGTTGCAGTTTATAGTAAAGGAATTTGAGAATGATGAAATAGTTTGAGGATGATGAAGAATATTATCATCGATAGAAGAGTATTGTAGGAACTTTAAAAATCGATGAGCTTTGATTATTGGAATGATTTGATATTTCCAGATAAAAAAATTAGAATCATTCAATTTGATAATAGAGTTTGGAAACAATGATATGGTAAGGACCAAACTTGTTTTCGCCATATAAGCAAGCTCTGATACCAAGAAAAAATGGAAGACAGAGACAAACTAAAGTGTTTGGTTTGCAAGAAAGTAAAAGAACGTAAAAGGAACAAGAAAGAAGGATAAAATCTGAGAGCTTGCATGAATTGATAAAATGAAAGTTACATGTACGAGGCTAAAAGCCTCTGTTTTATATACATAGAAAACCATAGAGCCATAATGACTAATCGAGCACTTTTACGTGTCAAGCAATAGTTAAAAAGAGATTTAACATACTAACCAACTTACTAACTAAATTAACAAAGCCACATGCATAGCACCTGCAAAACTTAACCAAAACTATAACTACTTCTGATAATAGGATCAATAGTAAATCAACATGCCTTCTAAAAGCACTAGGCGAAATTATTGATGGAGTAACAACACTAAATAAGCGATGCTACGTACCAAAAAAATAAAAAACAGTATTTCAAAAAGTAAACGACAATGGGAAAGTGAAATATAGCTTGTATATTAAACATCATACGGTGCTTTTATATAGTAAGAGCGTAGTTTAATAGTCAAATACATGATGCCTTTACAAGGTATCGATTATTTTATAGATTACTTAAACCATTGGATAACACTTCATAAAAAAAAAAAGGTTCGTAATACAGTTGTTTATTCTCTTCGTATTGGTCGATGCTTTAAATAAATAAAAAAAGCGTCATCCCATCTTTTCAATTTAATAATTTAATTTTTATTATGCATATTATTATGCTTAACAACAAAAAGCACCCCATGCATTAAATCAGTTAAATATTTTTTTGTTACAAATATTATTATTGTTTTGGTAATGTCATGAATATTATTTAAATTCATAATATAATATAATAAATATTTTAAAAATAATATTAAACATCGGGCGACACTTTCATATGAAAAAGCACCGTCCCATCATTTAATGAAATGATAATTGACTAAAAATTAAAAAAATTTAACGACGCTTTCTGTAAAATATTGTCGTCCGTTTGAGAGATGGAGCAACGCTTTCATCACTGTTATGTTCTTCATTTATTTCTTCCCGAGTCCTAATCAATACCTGAGAAAGTTTTTGCACATTGTTGCCCGCAATTAATTAAATATGTTCTGGCATGCTATGGATTTTATAAATATTTTCATATTATATCTGGATTTATTTACTTGCCATTACAGCTTCGTTTTTCTTAATTAATTTGCCAATGAATATGATTTTCTTGCATGTATATTTAAAGCTCTAATGAGGAATTAAAGTAACTATAATTTATACATTAAAAGGTGAGAAAAATGTGTCCTGAAACTACAGTCTCATTGGTATAAATGGCTTACCGCTAAACTAATCTCACTTGATCATTAGTAATTATTATTAATGGTATATTTAACTATTTTGAAGTATAAATTTTTTTCCAACATATGTAGCAGCTGATATGACAAGTTTTTCGTCATAAATCTTTTATTAACTATAATATAGCCCCACAGGTAATTATAATAATATCATTTGACTATTAAGATTATGTGGTTCAATGTTTTAAAAAGTTAATAAGGGTGTTTTTATAAAATTATGTGTTAATTACACAATATGATTTTAATTTACTTTGGCTACCACCCAAACCCAAAAACAACGAAATTGCTTTGCTTGAATATTATAATTAAAGAAAAAATTGCTTCGTGGGCGGGGGGTGGTCAAAATGGCTTCCTCCGTGCCCCATTCCCTAAAATATACAATGTTCCCGTTTTATTTCTCCCGAAGGTGGGAAATCCTCTGCATATAAATTAGAAATGAAACGGAACCGATAGCCTTGGTTTTCTCTTCTTAAAAAAAATAAAAAAATAAAAAAATAAAACTATTTTAATATAAAATAAAATATAATAATATATGGAATTTTTGATAACGTTGTTTTTAAATTTTGCGTAGATTTACAAATTGTCCTATTTTATATTTTGAATGTATGTCTTTTAAATATAAGATTTTCAGTCTTTAATAATATTAGTTTTTTTTCCATAAAAAATCTTATGCACAATTTATGATTTTTTATAATTAAAAAAATATGACAATGAAATAGTAATTTTACCTTTTAAATTATAAAAAAATACGAATCACATATACTTAATATGATATTTAATGGAAGAAAATTAACAGTGTTAAATGATAAAATTGATACTGTTAAAATTTATTAAATTCAAAAGTAACGTTATCAAAAACTCTAATATATATGGTACCGAGATCATAATCTTCATTTAGTCTCACCTCAACCTTAAAGCAAACTATTTTGCTTATTCCCCATTTAAACGGAAAATTCTCACCTCATTAAAAATGAATTCATGTAGGGCTCATTTTTATTTTTCTAAACCCATGTAAAAGAAAGAGTTCACAAATTCAGTTGAGTAGAAAATATAATATGGGCTCATAATTTTATTAAGGATATCAGCACACAGAATAACAATATAATTCCTCTCTCTAAACTATGGTGTATCAAATGAAGCCGTAGAGATCAAACCTAACAGTCAAATTGTCATATTTACATGGACTAGGGTCAATAGGCAACGGACTGTAGGAAAAATATAGGATAAATATATGTTGTGGAAACATAAAATCAAATATTCACAAGATTAATATGTAACTGAATCATATAAAATATAAAATAAAATATTTCGCATGCAGAAAATAATTTAACTTTCTGGATTTGATGCGTGATATAACGAATTTACTGGATCTGCAATCTGTACTTAGATCTACAAGCTATCACCTGATATGATACAGAATCTACAACATTCTACTAGATCTACTACTGAGATCTACCACATGATCTACTACTAGGATCTACCACCGGAATCGCTACTGGGATCTATTACAGGATCTGCTACTATGATCTACCTCAAAATCTGATAGATCTTCCAAAATTATTTTCAAATAGTACAGCATAGTGTGGACTCTATTGTATCTCAAGAAAAAAAAAATCAAAATATTAGACAATAAATATTTTTTTAATATTTTCAACTAATGAATTTTTCGTATTTTTCTGAATTCAAGTTGAATAATTTTATTTTTTAGTTTTTTATAATATTTGTACGTACAAATAATAAAAACTCAAATAAATTAATATTTTTATTTTAAAATTTAAAATAAAATCTTAACATATATAACCACTGTTATCTTAATTTTATCTTATTAATAATTTAATTATATTATAATCAAATTTAAATTGAAATATAAAAAAAATATCATAATATATAATATCTTAAAGGAAACTAAAATCAAAAATTCAACAGGGGCAAAACGGACCGGGCCATGGTACATGTAAGCTAACAGAACTAACTTTAAAAATGAATTTTTATTAAACAAATGGTTGGTTCTGTTTGCATCGCGCAAGTATCTGTATACACACCCTTGTATTCTAATTTTTAAAATTTAATATTTAAAATCTATAAAAAAAAATTAAAGTTTTTTAGTTTTATATTTTTTTCTCCATAAGTAACTATCATGCCAACAAATGCAAGCGCTATTAAATGTAGACACAAAACATGAAGGACAAAATATTTTGAATTAATATAGATCTCCGAAGTAAATATAACCTAATTTTCCAACAAAGTTTTTTTGTTTTTTTCGTATTAACAAAGGTTTAGTCATATAAAACCCAATAACAAATACTTAGGTTTTTAATAAATATTAAAATTCTTATGCATTTGTTTGAGTAATATAATCTATTCGAGAATATTGAATCTTTCCTTAAATTCTGAAATAATTATTTATTCATATAAAATAAAATTAAAAACATTACATAAAATTTTGTTACTGATTAATAAACAGTAGCGCCGTGTCATCTTAATATTTTTATCCGCAGCCACAGAAACGTCCACAGTGACATCAGTTCCAACATACATCAATAAAATAAAATAAATAACCAAGTGGGTCTATCATAAATAAATATTATCTTTTATCTATTTAATTCATTTGACAATTGAATAAAAAACTTTTTAGAGATATTCAAGTGACCCACACCCCAGGATGGCCATTTTGATAAACCCATGTTGCTTATTTATTTATTTTAATTTTAAAATAATCATCCAATAACAAAATAGTTAACTGTTAAACTGTATCAGATTAACAAAAGCTGTCTTTTATAGCTAAGTTATGAATCATAGGATTAAATTTCCTATCCAACTCCTAGCACCTATTTTGTTTGTGAGTCAAATATCTAAGTATCCACGTAATACAAGTAGAGCAATTTATTCTACGATATATCACAAATCTTGGGTTTTGACTGGTTCTTATCCCCCCCAAAGAAATAAAGTCACACTGCATTGTAAGCCACCTCTTGGAATTCAAACTGATATATATATATATATATATAGACACACACACACACACACATATATATATACATGGTCTTTGGTCCCCAAAGCTAGCAAGAGTCGAGAATATTCTTCTAATATGATTTTTCAGCAGCCAGCCAGAGACTCAGATTTTCGAGTTTTTCAATATTAACTGTTCCAATCCAATATTTATTTTTCTACATCCACCTTCTAACTTAGACTCAAATTATACCAATTTCTTTTCTATTTCCTGAAGCAACCTCGTTGTTTCCTATGCTTGAACATTCTTGTATAAGTCTCACTTTAATTTTGAATAATAGGGGTTATGGAAATTTGTCACGTTTGTTTGACAATTAGATTTCTTGCATCCCAAAAGAAAAATATATTTATATTTTCAGTCAAATAAATCTTAGCTCACCTCTTCCGTCTGCCCAATAGTATAAATAGCATACATATACTCTTTTACATATTCATTCCCATACCGAAATTAACAGACTTTGCTCTCCATATCCATCTCCTTAATTAACTTCTCCGTTTCTCTCTGTTTTTTCTTTTATGAAAAACATGTCGAAAAGCTTGAGCTTCATTTTGTTGTTTCTTTTGGTGAATTCCACATTGGTTGCCATAGAAGGCCGACCTTTGAATATCATAAAATGGGGAAGCGGTTATGATGATAAAGGAGGAGTTAGGCGTTTCTTTGACGGGTTGGCTCTTGGATCCATTAAAGACTCGGGTCCGAGCCCTGGTCAAGGAAATAAACATACAGATGCTCAGACCCTCGGAGGAAGAAAAGAATCGGGTCCGAGCCCTGGTCAGGGGCACACGTACACAAACGCACACACACTTGGGGGAATCAAGGCGGGTCCGAGCCCTGGTCAGGGACACAAATTTACAAACGCTCAGACACTTGGAGGAATCAAGGACTCTGGTCCAAGCCCTGGTCAAGGCCACAACTATGTTTCCGGCACTCATCATTGACTTTGACCTCAAAACAGAGATTCTTTTTTTCTTTTTCTTTTCTGGAAAAAAATAATTATTATTAGTTTAATCGTTTTATACTGTCTGGTTTCTTATTGTTCTTTAGTTTTTTTTTTTTTTTTTGGTAAAATCTTATTGTTCTTCAGTTAGTCATACCTTCAATGCTCCAATTTGTTTCTTGCGTAATGAATAAATTCATATTTTATTTTTTTATTACTTTTCCTATGAGCTTTTATAATATTTATAGTGTAATTCGAGTTGAGACTCTCAAACCAAATATGTAATTTTTGAATTCATGAATTCAACTTGATATTTTTTTTCTATTGCTTCTCAAATAAGTGGAAAATTAGTAATTAAATGAAAATAAAACAGAGAATGACCCAAGGGTACTAGTAATATTTGTTAAAAAAAAAAGTTATCACTTCATAAAATGTGTATATATATATATATATACATGTACCCAGTATAATCGGAAGTGAAAGCAAAAGATTCTGATAAGATTAAGATGGGATCCTAGATTATATGACACATTCCATGCATGCAGGCATGCGTGTTTATTTTTGAATTAGTAAGACCAAAACGTTTCCTTTCGTTGAGTTTCATATTGTTGGCTGCAAGGGATTGGAGAATAACTTATAAGCGTCAAATATTGGACTTTAGAAACCTGCTTGATAGATTTTGCTTTCCCATAATTTTCAGTATTCCCACTTCCCTGTGCAGTGAAAATGATTTCCACACAATTTAGTTTCATTATGGTACGTAGCTAACTAGCAGTCAGCAGGGTTTACCTTCAGGAAAAAGAAAAAGAAACAAAAACACTGTTAACTAATGATTGAAGATACCAAAGTGTAGTTAGTCCTAATAACTATCATCTTAATTATTCTAAAGGATTATTTACTGAAAATTGAAATTTTTTTGTAGTGAATTCCTTTGTTTGAAGAGTTTCATTAAAAAATTTCAAAAATATTACTTTTTATGAATCAGATACTATACATTATGGATAAAATATTACTCGTTATAAACAATATTATTTATTATAAAAAAATATTACTCGTTATAGATTAATATTACTTATTATGGACAAATATTACTAATATTATTTATTATAGAAAAATATTATTCATTATAGACAAATATTATGTACTGTAGACAAAATATTACTTAAAAATAAAAAATTCATGCCATAAAACTTTTGTTATATTATAGGAGTTTCACTGTAATTTAACCTTAAAAACTGTATCTAGTCTATATCCACCAAAAAAGAAATTCTAGTCGTAAAATTATAATTTCTAAATTTCATACTATTATTTGACTGATGACTTTCTTAAATTATAAAAGTTGTTGAATAAAATGAACTACATATATGAATATATGTAAAATACACTTATTGGATTATCTTATTTCCATGTATGTTATATTTTTGTTGCTAACTTTAATAAATGGAGAAAAATATAATTAATTTTTTTATACCAAGTATAAAAAAAAATGTTGCTTTTTTAAATATATGAAAAATGTTGCTTTTTTAAACAAACATAAACAAATAGAAAAATAAAATAAATAAAAATATTAAATATGAAAAACCAAAATAAACGTTTTATACATGAATTCCACATATCCGGCCCATTGAAAAACTGCTTGGCAGAAGCTATTTTATTAATTTGAAATTACACATGCTTAATTTGTTAGTCAAACAATTTTCTTCTTATGATCGAACGGCAGAAAATTACACATTATCACGTAGACTACCACAGCCATGGAACTCACAAACCCCAATATTACGTGTTCTCGCCTTTTTTTCTCACCATGGAATTCATTAATTCCCTCAAAGACTACCGACAGAATAAAATTTATTTTATCAAAAATATAAAAACTCAAGAGAATAATATTTTTGACCGATACCGCATTTTCCTCCTCCGTTTTTTTTTCCACGAACTGACGTGCCCATGTAGCTTGAAAAGTTGCTTGCCAAAGCTAGTTTTGTAACGTTTTGTTCCAAGCTTCAATATTTCTGACCCATTTATGAATATCTTCATAGTTCATAGAGCACTTTTTTTTTTCTTTTTTTTTTT
>QANX01001538.1:0-12582 GCA_003254975.1 Ochetophila trinervis
AAACACTAATCTTCTAAGAACCATACGGTTATTTTCGTTTAATTTTGACATGCCTTGTAATGAGTCTGGAATAATTTGCGACAAATGATTAGGTATAATTGTGAAAAAATATATACATTATCTAAATACGGTTATCTCTTATTGTACTGAAATAATTTCACAATTTTTTCTTTGAATGATCGTTTCAGCTGTAATAACACAGACAATCAAAAAATACATAAACAAAAAATCTTTATTCGAAAAAGTTTGGATTTTCATAGAATAAAATGCTGAAAGAAAAACAAATATGAAAAATAAAATTAAAAAAGCCTGAGAGAAAAAAAAAACAAAAAAACAAAAATACTGCACATTTGCTCTACTTCAAAGGTGAAACAGTCCAACTCTCATTGCCACAAAATCTGAAACAAATGTACAAATGCTCAAACAATAAAATGATCAAGGAAAAAAAAAAGAATTTTTTTCTTACCAGATGAGCGATCTATCTTTTTTCTTTTCGAATTTTTAATTAATAAAGTAGAAAAAAAAATAAAAAGAGTTAAAATACGTAAAAATAAATTATGATACAGAAATGAAAAAAATTAACGACGTTTTTACTACGCAGAAAAAAGAAAAAAAGCACTAAAGACAAAAAAAAAGAAGAAGTTATTTTGCCCATATATTTCACAGACCATGCTCTTTAGAAATGTGCATCTTCTCTGACTGGCAGCAAGGAAATAAAGTTTTAAATAAGCTTCCTTCTTAAAACATAACTAGTACTGTATAGCATATTATATATTGGTAATCTACCCTTGATTATGGTTTATAAAATTGTAATTTTGGTGGATTCAACAGTGATGAACTTGTCTCTCATTATTTATTATTTTGGTTTAAAATGAACTTTTAAAATAAAGTTAGTTTGCCATATATTAGAAGAATTCTACCATCGTCTCATTTTTTTCATTTTTCCTTTTATAATTTAAAAAAATTGTTAATTTTTTTTTCTTTTAATTAATGGAAGAAATAATAATATTCCATTAGGTATATATAATGCTCTTTTTGGATGGGAGTTATAATAGTATCTTTCTCAAATCAAACAATTGGGATGATCATTAATTTAAGAGTATTACATGGTTTGCCAAAGGCTTATAAAACAGAGCATATAGCCTATAGTGATAGATAAATCCGTACGAAAACTTTATTTTTTATTTTCGCAGATTATATACGAAATCTATTTTTAATTTGATTTCACTGCAATTAAATTAAACTGTTTATGGTATTGGTTAAATAGTTTACTCTAATTATTTCGGATTAATTAATCATATAGTAATGAGAATGTAATTAAGTTTGACCTCCAGACCTATTGCAATATTCAAATTTAGATTTGTTTTATGAAACAATTTGAATATTGATCTGGAAGTCAAACTTAATTACATTCTCATTACTTTATGATTAATTATTCTGAAAAAATTAGAATAAACTATTTAACCAATACCATATCTAACTGTGATGAGATCAAATTAAAAATAGATTTTGTTTATAATTTGCAAAAATAAAAAATAAAAGTTTTCGTACTGGTGTATCTATCACCACTATAGGCTATATGCTCTGTTTTACATGCTTTTGGCAAATCATGTAATATTCTTAAATTAATGATCATCATTATTGTGCTTGAGAAATATACTATTATACCTCCCATCCGAAAAGACCATAAAATATCTTCAGATTATACTTAATGGAATATTATTATTTCTTCAATTAATTAAAAGGGAAAAAAAAACAAATTTTTAAATTTTAAAAGGAAAAATGAGAAGTTGGTAGAATTCTTCTAATATATGGCAAGCAACTTTATTGTAAAAGTTCATTGTAAACCAAAACAACAAATAATGAGAGACAAGTTCACCGCTGTTGAATCCACCAAAATTACAATTTTATAAACCATAATCAAGGGTAGATTACCAATATACTATATGCTATACACTACTAGTTATGTTTTAAAAAGGAAGCTTATTTATAACTTTATTTCCTTGCTGCCAGTCAGAGAAGATGCACATTTCTAAAGAGCATGGTCTATGAAATATATGGAATTCTTAATCATATACCCCTCACATAAAAGATTTTGAACTTAAATTGCAGCAACAAGGGCATCGATTTTGTTATCGATGTGTGCTTCATGGTCTTCAAGGCGACCTTTGACAGCATCATTCTCCCAGCCAACGAGTGTTGGCACTCCGGTGAGTTTAAATCTGGAGTCTACTCTCCAAGGGTGCTGGGGATTCCTCCATGTTGGTCTATCTCCCACATAAGCTCTTAAAAGTGCCACATCGCCGTTGGAGGAGGCCGATTCCAGCTTCTTGTAGATTACTGGTTCAGCTCTCACACAATCTGGAATTACAAATAAGAAAATCATAATTGGTCATCTCCAGTACACAGATAAGGAAAACACTCTGTTTGGAGCTTTGAAAATGCAGAGGGAAAAAAGATGGGAGGAAAAAAAGTGGGAAAAAAATAGGATATTTTTTCTCATGTTTGGTATATGAGGAAATGTAAGAGGAACAAATGGAAGGAAAGTTAGAATCTCATTTCTTAAGTTTTTCTCTCACCATTTCCATTGTATTTTTTTAATTTCTTTTTTCAAACCAAACATCTGATTTTAGTTTCCATACCAATTTTTCTTTTTCCCCTTTACCTCCTTAAAATTCGACTTCCAAAGAAAGCCGCTTAAAAAACTTGAAATAGAAGAAAAACTGATTTCCATGCAAATTTCCAATGAACATTATTCTTGCAAATTTTAAAATGAATGAAGAAGGCCTTGCTCTTCTTGCTAACAGTCTTTTAGTATTAATGTGCAGCCATGTTTTATTGAAAAAGTCTAATGTAGAAATTTCAGCTAATAACTGAATAAAATTTGATCTAAATAGTCTAACATGTTAGATATAACAGTAGCTTTCTCAAAAAGATCACTCTCTACTTATGAAACTTATAGCAACTTCTTTTAAAACCAGGAGGAATTACTTTATACATGAGCTTTTGCCATCTAATTTATTGATAAAAAGATTTTGAAAAATGTTATCCGAAATATTTCCGAAATAAATTTTCTAAAGTAGCCATATTCTCTCTGTTATACCTGTACTTGGACTTTTCAAATGAGTAATTCTAAATTGATCAAATTTATTAATCAAATTTTTTGCTATCCATGTGATATTTTTTTATTTTATTTATCTCCTACAATTTATCGACTATTAATAAACTAACACATTATTGAATATTAAAAATTTAGTTAATAAATTTGTTGCATGTAGCATGACACATCCTTCTTTATTCTCCAGTACCATACCAAATTATCCAGAAAAAACAGGAATCACGCCTCTCAAACTTGTGTTTGTACGATTCTAATTCTACTTCTTATATCTTCATCCCCTCCAAATTAGTCCTCTTCATTCACCCATTTATACTAATACTCAATTTGTTTTCCTAGCTCCTTTAATTAACTTCAACAATCGAAAGAATCAAATTCTATCTTTAGAAATTTCCGTACCATAATATATAAATATCATAACATACCATGAAGAACAATACCCTTTAAAAAAAACAAAACACACACACACACACACACAAGTATTAATCGCACATCTTCAAAATAAAAATCAGTAAAATATTTAAAATAACCAAAACCCACATAGAAAATTAATTACTAATGCAAATTTCACAAGAATTCTATTATGAGTATTACTAATTAACCAAGAAAACACTATAAAAGTAAATTTTTTTATTTTTTATTAGATAAATCAAGTACCAGGGCACCAGCTGAGAGAGGTAGAAGGGTCAATGTCAGCCAAGAAAAGGATAAGATTGGCTTTATTCTTCGGAGCTTCTGATCGGAATTTCTCAAACACACTGTCGAAGGTGGAGATCGTGGCGTCCAACACCTTGGGCGGCATCTTTCAGCTTGTCAAGGGCAAGTTTGGGGAAAGGAAGATTTTTTTTTTTTTAACGAGGGATATGATAAGAGTCAAACCAAGGAGATATTTTATTTACAGGAGATATTTTACGACCGACAAGCAGTATATTTCCTAAACTAATCTTGCACGTGCAAGAATTTGCCCTTTGCTTGAAAAGACATCACGCACGAGCGATTTAATTTTGTTTTAGAAAACAAAAATAAACTACACAACACGACCTATTATTCTTCATTTTTTGGTTACAAATTATTCTACTGCATATTAATTTTGCTTACAAAATTAATATGTATTTAAGTTTAATTTAAAAAAAAACAGTTATTTTACGTTGTTTGAGAATGAATGTGCATTAGATTTTCACGAGTATAAATGAATTGGTATTAAAATTAGAATTGAAAAAAGTCTTACATCGGAATCGCAGCAAACTTTCTGAAATATTTTTACTTATAAATTGAAGTTTTACCAATTTTGAGATGGATCTCTGCATCAACACAAAACTACAACATAGACTACTTGAAGTAAATTCTAACACCAACAAGAATAAACTAAGTAGTCAAGTGTTCTTAGTTGTTCTTAGTTTAAAATTTTATTTAAAAGTCATTTGATCTCGAAGGCATTTATAACCTTTAATTATTTTGTTTTCTATAATTAATACAATCCTTTGACTGTTTGATTCAATTGACGCATATTTTTCTTTTCTTTGAACTGTTATAGGTTTGAAATGTCACACTCGTGCACTAAGAGATGACTGATTGTTGTATTTTACACCAACATATCTTTTGGCACACTTGGTGGGACTTCTTTTTTCGAGTGAGAAAATGGTGCAGACTTGTTCCAAGAATCAGGAATCTGACAACCACGGCTGCATTAACAGCCGAAACGTGTCGGATGAAGATGGAATTGAAAGGGAAGCTGGTAAGACTACGGACACGACAGAGATGTCTACTCAGGATTCGATCCACGAGTTGTCTCAGAAGATGGAAGCATACCAAGAGACCTAGCAGCAAACGTTGCAAAGAATCTTAGAATTGCTTCCTCAGAAGGTGCAGACAACCCAAGCTGCGTTGAATGACGCAATGCTGACTAAAGACCAGGAGGAACAATAAGTGTAGGCCTTTCAGGCCATATCCAATGGCAACACGCCAAGGACTGAGGCACCGGCCTTTCAGGCCGAGTCCAGTGGAAACGATGTAAAGTTTATGTCTGAACGGCAAGTCCAACCTACATTCCCCCAGCGGCTAGGAACAATGTTCCTGACGGGGGGCATGCTGATAACCAAGGCTAGACTGTGAGGGATAGTCAGGAAAAACACTTGACACAAGCTTTCCAGACTGTACCCAACGTACATGGAGCGAGAGCGGATGTTCCGACATATGAAAATCTGCCAGCTCAAAACCAGATTCATGGCGGGAGGCATGCAGAGCATTTTGGACAGAACTACAAGAATGGACACAATGATGCCCATGCCTATCAAGCAGACTTCCACGCCCCGGCACAGAAGAATAGACCAAACTTGATGGACCATGGCTAAGGCATGGATCAAGAAGCCGTCGAGACCATCATCCAAAATATGATGGGTCCTGCATTCAAACAGACCGGACGCCCGTCTTATAGGAAGCCATACCCCGAAGCTTTCGACCGGATTGAATTTCTTAGGGGATTCAGGTTTCCTGACTTCACCTTATTTTCTGGCGAGGAGAGACAATCCACCGTGGAGCATATAGGTCACTTCACTATTCAGTGTAGAGAAGCAGCGACTAATGATTTTCTAAAGCTGCAGCTGTTTGCTAATTCTTTGACAGGTCCAACTTTCACATGGTACATCAACTTGTAGCTAAACTCGATCCATAGCTTGCAAGAATTGGAGAGGAAGTTCCATGAACAGTTCTACAGGATTGAGTCACAAATTTCCATGGCTGACTTATTACATCTGCGACAAATGGATGGAGAGTTGGTGCAGTTATTTATAACCCGATTCAAGAAGGTGAGGATCAGATGTCACCTAGACATACCGGAACGGGACTTCGTCAAGCTAGCACAAGCGGACTGAGCTACAAACTTCGAAAGAAGTTTGAGATGATATAATTCCATGACTTATTTGAATTGGTCTCTCGAGCTACTCAGTATGAAAGCATTTTGAAGGAGGAGTACCAGAGGAATAATTTGTCCAGAGGGTCATACAACAAGGACCCAAATACTGAAATTCATGTTGTGGAGACTGACGACTAGGAAAATATCGAAGGAGCATCTGAAATTAACGTGGCAGAAGTGGTGGCCACCCGTCCATACGTTTGTAAAGCTTTGGCTATACCGACAAAGAACCAAAGAGCTCATCAACTAGTCATGGACATGAAAAAGAAGCAGGTTGAATCGAAGAAAGTCTACAATTTCAACATCTCCAAAGTTGATCGGATTTTTGACTACCTGCTGGCCGACAAGGTAATTAAATTACGTGATGGCCATATCCTGCCAACAGCTGAAGAGATGAAGAATAAGTCATATTGCAAATGGCATGGTACATGGTCGCAATCAGACTATCAACTGCGTGGTATTCAGGAATGCTATCCAGGCGATGATTGACAACCAAGCATTAAAGTTTCCAGAAAAAAGAAAGGAGATCATGCAAGTGGATAACAACCATTGTCCATCGGCCGAAGCGAACATGGTTTTGACCAATATTTCAGACTTGGCAAAATCCAGAGTTAGGGTAGATTTGCGACAAACGTCATCCAGAAAAGTTTAGAAGAGAGATGTCAAGCTTAGAAAAGAGTATTCGGCCAAAAAGGTCGAATCTCCTTCTAAGATACTTTGTACTCGGTGTAAGCATAAGGTTGAAGAAAGAGGGACGAGGTGTCCGGCAATGAGTGAAAACCTCAACATGTCGAAACCACTGTTGGAAAGTCACAGGCAAAAATCTGTTTTCCAACGTCTGTGACCAAATTTGCAAGATAGACAGGTAAAGCTGAACAATCAACACCATGAGGGGCAAGGTGAGCCAAAACTCCAAGTCACTTTTTCCAGAGATTGCACGACAAAATGGGTTTGGTAGACGATCGAGAAGCCGAAGACTTTCAAGCCATATGCTATGGAGGTAAATCGTTGGTATTGTGCAGGAAATAAGCCTTATCATCTGCTTAACAAAACCTAGAAAATGTGGATGCATCGCCAGTATGCTGAAAGTCAGATAGCAGGTCGACCATATAAGCAAAAATATGGTATCATGCCAAATAAGTTGGAGTCATGTCTCGACGACCTAGATGGAAGACATGAGATCACAGCCCTATCCAAGAAAGTCAGCATCTTATCTGGAGCTCCACGGAGGAAGAAACCTGTAAAAAGATGGATCCAAAAGCAAATAGCAGAATTTCAGTCGTGCTTGAAGAACATGGACGACTGTCCGATTGAAAAAGATATAGTTGTTTCTTCAGCCATCAAGCCATCAACGATTAAATTTGGAACTATGGATGAGGTGATGATCAACGCAATTGTCGTTTTGCCTTTGTCATTTGGATCCTAGTTTCAGCTGGTATGATAGAATCAGAACGTTGTCAAGCGAAAATCATGATCTAAAAAAAATTCGAACGTAATGTAAGATGTCATATCGGATGCTGAAAAATATGATACTGGGGGCAATGCCCTGTAAATATAACATCAACAAGTCAGAAACAATTAGGCCGAAAATGTATACGGTCATTCACTATAATATTAGCTGGCTAATTCATGTCGCTTTCAAGGTCGAGTTGATGAACTCGGCTAAATGCCAAAATCCACAACCAACCTGGTCAAATAAATGTAATATATAGGTATAACGAAAGTAAGCATGTTGAAAGACCGATAGTTCACTAATTGTTAAAAGACTGCTGCGTCGGGACAATCCAATACAGGCTAAATCTGTCATCTTCAAGAAATTAGTTGGATGCATTTTGAATTGTTATCGCAATGGAAGAGACTGGAGTAGAAAATAATCAAGCATTGACGAATATGTCGTAGGCAATTTTCATGCCGTCAGAAAATGATGAAATATGCCAAGAGGTGCTCAGACAAGCTGGATACATCAAGTAGGTAGCTTGTCAATTATGTAATACCCAAAAATATCCAGAAATACATGTCGGAATCGCAAAAGAACAAGCCAAACACCATAGCAATATGCAATAACTTTGGCTGTGAGAATAGTCATTGTCACCTACATTTAAAAAAAAAAAAAAAAAAGGGTCCAGCCGTCTTCCATATGTGAGCCCAGCTGACTCAAGCCTGCTTTCCACGTCCAAGCTGCCAGTCCAAGCCTATTCGCCGCGTTTCATCCCAACTGCAGATCCAAGTCAAGCCAGTCAGGCCCAGCTTGCATGATCCAGTCCAAGCTCGTATACGCTCTCCAACGAAGCTCAGTCCAGCTGCATCCAGCCCAGCCCGATCCACACCCAGCTGCATCCAAGGCCCGCGTCGTGTGCCAAGTCTGAGCCCAGAAACTCCATCCAGCCCGTGTCCAAGCGACCCGTGCTCCAGCGATCCAGCCATCCGCTCGTCCATCCAAGCAGCAAGAGCCCAACAGCTTCTCCAGTCCGCCCACGTCCAGCCCGCTCCATCGCCCATCTAGCCGCGCGTCATCCAGCGAGCCCAGCACCTCAATCCAGTTCCGCGTCAGCCCAGACGCGCGCCCAACTGCACGTCCAAATCCAGCTGCTCCAAGCCCCTTGTGTCAGTCTGTGTCCGGCCTACATCTCCAATCCGCGTGCCCAAACCATGCGAATCCAGCAAACCCAGCTCCTCATCCTTGCATTTACAAGCCCGCGTCCAAGCCCATCCAGCCAAGCTCGCATTCGTTGCATTAGCTCGAGCATCATCAAGTCCGGTCCAAGTACAGCATGTATCTGAATATCCACGCGTCTCACGCATCCAAGCTTTCCAAACCCGACCCACGCGTGATCAGCCAGCAGCAGCAAGCCCGCAGTCCATCCACAAGTCCAGCGTCTCTGGCAAGCCTCCAGCAGCCGCGCCAAAGCCCATGCCCTGCAAGTCCGAACACCCAGCCTGGCGTCCAGAGCCAACGTTTCGTTCCAGCCCGTGCTGATGCGAAACCAACCCCGGCGCTGCAAACCCAGTCCTGCTTGCCGCGAACCCAACCGAACCGCCAATCGATGGTACCGTCTGTTACTCCGGATCACCAAGAACTTCTCGGCAACATGATGTGAATTATCTGGCGCCGTCGTTTGCGTTTGCAGGGAAAGCATAGGGAAGGAATTGCTCGGGTATCCAAGTTTGATGCGGAGTGGTTGAAGAAAAAAGAAATAAAAAATAGGCTTGATAAAAATCTGGTGGAGTGCAGCAGTAGAAGCATAAAAAGATAGTGACAAAATGTTGAAAGCTGATTCGGAATCAGTCAAAGAAGTCCTAGTCTTCAGGAGGTTATGCTTTGCTGTTTGTTTAAGTTGTTTAAGTCAATAATCTGTTCCTATAAAAAAGGACAGTAAAACTTGCAGTATTATTTTATTTTTTTCATGCTCTGTTTTTTGCCTATTTAAAAGCTCATTTGATCTTAATAAAGATATAGCATTACAGTAGCTTTTTCCTGAGTTTATATATTGTATAAAACCAACATTGTGGTATCAGAGCCTGGTTCTAAACTAGAGTGTGATACACATTATTTTTTTTTAGGGTGCTACTATGAATAGCAATGGTAATGCGATGGGAGCAACACAGCCCCTCATTCCTATATTTAAAGGAGAAAACTATGAGTTTTGGTCTATAAGAATGAAGACCTTGCTGAGATCTCAGGATTTATGGGATTTCATAGAGAATGGCTACACGGAACCGGATGAAGAAACGATTCTCATAGCTGAAGAAGAAACCAAACTCAAGGAGACAAAGAAGAAAGATGCAAAGGCGCTTGCAATCATTCAACAAGCAGTACATGACAGTGTTTTCTCAAGAATAGCAGCAGCTACTACATCCAAAAGTGCATGGACAGTTCTTCAGAAGGAATTTCAAGGGGATTCTAAGGTAATGGTGGTAAGATTACAGTCCTTACGGAGGGACTTTGAAACTTTACAAATGAAAGATGGCGAATCCGTCTCAGAATTTCTTGGTAAAGCAATGGCAGTGGTCAGTCGAATGCGGACGTATGGAGCAAAAATTGAAGATCAAACAATTGTTGAGAAGGTACTTCGTAGTTTAAATCCTAAGTTTGATCATGTTGTTGCTGCAATAGAAGAATCAAAAGACTTGTCTATCATTACATTTGATGAGCTAATGGGGTCATTACAAGCCCATGAAGTAAGAATAAACAGGACTGTGGAAAAGAAAGAAGAAAAGGCTTTTCAGGTCCAAGATAGCAGCAGCATCATCAACAGAAGAGGACGCGGAAGCGGAAAAGGAAGCTTTCGAGGCCATTTTCTAGGCAGAGGTCGAATGTCAGGCCGTGGCAGAAGTCGAAATGATGAGCAGAGGCAATATTCGAGCAATATACAGTGTTATAACTGTGGCAAGTTTGGCCACATGCGTGCTGATTGCTGGTATAAAGAGGAGCAAGCAAATTTTACAAAAGAAGAAGGAAGCGATGATGTATATGCAGATGATGAAGAAAAGCTATTCATGGCACAAATCACAGAGGAAGAAGCCGATCAGACCCACAATATATGGTTTGTTGACAGCGGATGTTCAAACCACATGACAGGAACAAAACAACTTTTTTCAGAACTTGATGAGATGAACAAGCAGAAGGTACAACTAGGAAATGGAAGCACTCTTCAGGTAGAAGGAAAAGGCACAGTAAGATTCGAACTAAGCCCTTGAACATTTAAATTTCTACATAATGTTCAATACGTTCCAACCTTAGGATTCAATCTTATTAGTGTTGGACAATTACTGTCTTGTGGTTACTTGGTTTTATTTGATAATGGACAATGTTGCATAAAAGAAAAGAAGACAAGACATGTTATGGTCACAATTTCAATGACGAAGAGTCAAATGTTTCCATTAGATGTGTCTCGAATGGGGGATTTCATTCTTACAGCAAAAGAAGATGACAAATCTACATTATGGCATCTTCGTTATGGACACCTACATCTCAAGGGCTTGAAACTTCTAAGAGACAAAGACATGGTTTCAGGTTTGCCTAAAATTGATGATATTAAACTATGTCAAAGTTGTGTATATGGAAAGCAGGCAAGGAAATCATTTCTAGTTAGAAATGCATGGAAAGCTTCAACATGTCTTGAATTGGTTCATGCAGACTTATGTGGACCAATGCAAACCACATCTCTTGGAGGTAGTAAATATTTTTTGTTGTTTACTGATGACTGTAGCAGGATGTCGTGGATCTATTTTCTATGTAGCAAGGATCAAACAGTTGAGAAGTTTAAAAATTTCAAGGCATTGGTGGAGAAACAAAGTGGTCTTAACATCAAAGTACTTCGTACCGACAGAGGGGGTGAATTCGTATCAAATGAATTTAACTCTTTTTGTGAAGAACAAGGCATACACAGGGAGTTGACAACACCTTACACGCCTGAACAAAACGGCATAGCAGAACGAAAGAACCGCACAGTTGTTGAGATGGCTAGAAGCATGTTGAAAGAGAGGAATTGCCCAAATACTTTATGGGCAGAAGCTGTGGCCACCGCTGTATATATTCTTAACATCTCTCCTACAAGAGCAGTTCAAAATCAAACCCCTTTTGAAGCCTGGAAGGGTTTTAAGCCATCTGTAAGTCATTTACGCATTTTTGGCTCTATATGTTATGCCTTGATCACTCCTCACAATAGAAGAAAATTAGATCACAAATCACATATTTGTATCTTTGTTGGATATAGTACCCAATCCAAAGCATATAGATTGTTTGATCCTAGGAGTGAAAGTATTATAACAAGAAGAGATGTTGTGTTTGATGAGCAATTGAGTTGGAACTGGCAGGAGAATGACATTGCTGAACCAAGTCACCACATAGTCAACAATTTTGACGAAGCCACACCAGAAAATACAATTCAACAAGAGTTAGAACCATCAACACCAATTGCTGAATCAGAAACAACATCATCAGTGCCAGAACAACCTGTACAATCCGCAACAACAAGCACATCACCAATAGCAGATTGCTCCACACCTGCAGGTCAAAGGAAATATCGATCACTTGCTGAATTATATGAAACATGTGGGTTTGCTCTTGTTGCAGCAGATCCAGTCACATTTGAAGAAGCCAGCCAAGAAGAAAAATGGAAGCAAGCAATGTATGAAGAAATTGCAGCCATCAACAAAAACAAAACATGGATTATGTGCAACTTACCTGATGGGAAACAAGCAATCGGTCTCAAGTGGGTGTTCAAAACAAAAGTTGGAGCAAATGGTGAAGTTCAGAGACACAAAGCACGACTCGTAGTCAAAGGGTACTCACAAAAACCTGGACTAGATTTTGACGAGACATTTTCTCCTGTAGCTCGATTCGAAACAGTACGTATCTTCCTAGCTCTTGCTTCACAACAACAATGGCAGGTGTACCAGTTTGATGTGAAGTCTGCTTTTCTCAATGGTGATCTTAACGAAGAGGTATATGTTGATCAACCCCAAGGATTCGAAATCAAAGGGAAGGAAATGCAAGTCTATAAGCTAAAGAAAGCTCTCTACGGTTTGAAACAAGCACCGCGAGCGTGGTATA
>QANX01001540.1:0-30897 GCA_003254975.1 Ochetophila trinervis
ATTAAAAAAAAAAAAAAGGTATATGAGAAACAAACCTGAGGACAATTTCAAATAAATAAATAAACAAAATTTGATTTTTATTTGACCAATTAATATTGCATTTTATATACCTCTTTTAATCCAGAATGAAACGGTGCCGTTTCGAGCAAGATTAGGTTTTCTTACTCCTCACGTTTCAGACAAGCCTGCCGCTTCCACTGTCCCTTTCCTCCATCTCTGCGCATCTTCTCTACAGGTTCGTGGTTTCTTTCTCTTCAACCACTCTATTTTCTCTCCCTAGATTTCTTCTGGACTTCATGATTGACAAAAGAGAATCAGATAAAATTGTTTTTTGATTGTTTTTTTATCATTTTCAACAAAAATAAATCATTTTATTTTATTTTATTCTATCTCTTTGAACTTCAATCACCGGCAATGTTCGGCGAATTAATTTTTCTTATCCTTTATTATCGAAAATTTACATCTTTTAATGAAATTCCCCCAATTAAATTCCTTTGGGGTCAAGAAAAAAAATTCTACTTTTAAAAAGAAAGTAAAGAGAAAGTGTTGGTCAATTGCTATGGTTGCAGGTGCTTTTTCAAGGGGTTTTCAGGGACATTATACCACGCATGGAAGATACCAAAGATCAGGAACAAGCAGTAGAGTCTGAGAAATCCATGCCGTCATCCCTAGAGGAGGTTGAATTGCTTCCATATAATATATATATACATGTATATTTGAAATGTTAGAATGATTATTATTTTTTTTTCGATTTCACTAATTGGTGCTAGAAAAACACAATGGAAAATGTTTGTGACCAATTATAAGTTTCTTAAAAAAGTTTTTCTTTTTTCTTTTTCTTTTTTTTAGCTAAATCTTCAGGTTCATCTTCATGTAGGAGGAAGTTGTAAAGAAAAAGTATGGTGGAATTGTGCCCAAAAAACCACCCCTCATTTCTAAGGTGCTTTTGAATTCGATTCCAATTCTTGAAATATTCTGTTTTGTTTCTCTGCTTTATTTGAGGGTATTGGTTATTTCGTTTTATTTTATTTTTATTCTCAGGACCATGAACGTGCTTACTTTGATTCTGCCGATTGGGCTCTTGGAAAGGTATCCTTTTGTTTAATTTGCTTTGCTAAATTTGGATAGTTGTGCAATATAATTTAACTAATATATTTTGGATTGATTATAACAGCAAGGTGGTGAGAAGCCGAAAGGACCACTTCAAGCTCTTAGGCCAAAATTGCAGGTATTAGTTATATTTTAGCACTTTCTGAACCTCATATATTGGCAATGTATATCTTCCTTAACTTAACAAGCAATGCATGTAGTTTAAAAGCTGGATTTGATTGACCACTTAATTAATTGAGTTAGAAATATATTTCTTGATATGACAATCCACTCGAATTGTATTCATTTAATTTATTTTATATGATTTAGTGTTAAAGAAAATGACAGAGGGAGAGAGTGATATATTGGATTTGTTAATTTATGTAAATTGTCATATCTTTGACATATATTGAAGAGTAAAAGGAATGAACAGGGTAGTCTTTAGTTTAAGATAAACAGAGTCCTACCATATTGTTTACTTTTAATAAAAAGTGGATATGTTATTTCGGACAATAGGGATAAAAAAATTTGATCAGATCGATCTATTTTTGGTCCTTAGATGCATTTAAACAGGATGAAAGTTCTCTTATATGCCCATGCTTTACACAATTGTAATTTTACTTCTCTCTTCTTCTTCTTTTGTGTGTCACTCATTTTGAGGCTTTGTTTCTGATTAGTTCTTTCTCAAACTGTTTTTATTTTTTCATTAAAAAAAAAAAAAAAAAAAAAAAAAAAAAAAAAAAAAAAAAACCTTTTATATGTGCTAGAAGGAACAAAAAGGATACTAAGGAATTTAAAATTTGTTTGTTGGTTCAAAAGCATGCAACTTTCTTGACCATCTAGTTTCCCAGCATAACCATCACTATCTGTAAATTATTGGTGCACTCCTTGCCACGCTCTATTGCTGGTGAAGCAGTTGGGTGTAATGGCACCCAACTTACCATGGATGGATAACAAGATCCAAATGTTGATTGGGAATTTGGGGTTCCAAAAAGATTATGGAGGAGGTTGCAATTGGAATGGAAACATATCTTGAGGATAAACGAATGGAAGAATCCATTTCAATTTGGGGTTCCAAAAAGATTTTGTAGGTTTGTTTGCTTAAATAAATGACAACTTAGAAAAAGGTAAGAGAATATAATCTATACTGTTAGAAAAGAATTACCATGTAGACGGGATGGAGATCCTGATTGCTCAGACGAAGAGTTTCACTTAATAGTGGTATCTATTTTATACACTCTAGTCTAGCAGAGAATGAAGTAGATTATGCTAATGGTAGTAATATTGAAATTGATTTTTCTTTTTTTGTCATAACCAAATAGATGGATAGGAATAGTTATTTTTTAGCTCTTTTTTTAATCAAGAAATTCTATTCCCTTACCATCAGGAATAACCATGCCTGTAAATTTTTTGCTTAAAGTTGTTATTGCTTTGGAAACTGGCTCATCTTTTCTTTCATCCAAGCATGTGACATAACTATAACAGGAAAAGTGTAATTACATTAAAGAAAAAATCTGGGATATGCAAATATATATTTTATGGTTTAAATTCAAATTCTTGATATTATGCAGAAAGTTCAAAAATGACACTGAAAACTGCATTCAAAATATTTTACTAAAATGGAGATGGAAATCTTCAATTTAATGAATCTACAGTCGGCTTAGTGTTCTAAAAACATAAGCTTATTTTTCTCTCCCATGTTGGGACAGAAAAAGACTGATAGTAAGCTTAGGAGTTAGTATTTGACTGTTTTCTTTTGTTGTTATTTTCTTCAGCCCACACAACAGCAAACTCGATACCGAAAGTCTCCTTGTGCCCCAGCAGATGGTGAAGGTATTGCCTGTTATTTCAATTCATAGTTCAAACTTATTGGTTGGTGCTAGAGCTGACACTCTCTTTCACAATTGTTTATGTAGATGGTGGAAGTGCATCCGAGGATTCACCATCTAATGAATGAGAGAAAGCTGGTATTAAATTGGTGTCATTCTGGTACCTATATTGGGGTAATGAGCAATTTTATGTTGTTGCCGAAAATAAATTGATGAAGATATTCTGATATTAGCTAAAAGGAAACACAATACACCTACTACATTCATGCACTTGAGACTGATGTGGATTCATGGTTAACTTCTATGTTCCAAGATTTTTCTAGACGTGGAACATTATTGCTTATTTTAATGAAGAACTACGGGAAAAAAAAAAAAAAAGAAACAAAGAAAAAAAATTATCACAATGTCATGTTAGAGTATCTTCAATGATGTAATTTATTTTAAAGAGAATAATTTTTTGAAAGAGTATTCTTTTTTAGCAAAAAATAAATAAAAAAATAGAATTTTTATTAAATTCTGATAGCATTCAATATTTATTTTTTATTTTGTATTTTCTCGTAACAATTATGATTTACATTTTTTTTATGCTCCATGTACAATTTGAAAAAAAAATTGAATTATGAAGCTACAATTAATAAATTTACTTATAAGTGTGCATTAGAAATTTTTAAAGTAATAAATAAATTTATTAAAAGTATTATATAAAGAGTGTTTAGCTCTCCGTATAAAAGTTAAGTTTTATTTTTTATTTTAATTTTTTATTTAAAGAGTTTATTGGAGTTCGAGCATCTTTAATACGTTTTTTAAAAGATTGGAGTGTAATAAATAGATATTAGATCATGTTTTGTATTTAAAAAAAGTGTATTATCAAATGTAACATAATACAATAAAATACACATACACTAACATCAAATTTGCATTTTTTTGTAGTTGATTATGCTATACTCTCTTATCGATTTATTAGCCAGCTAGAGAATTATAATTTAGATAACATAAATAATATACCCTGCTTATTTTTATTATTATTATTTTTTTATAAAAATTCCCAAGCAAATGACAATTAAAATGAGACTTATAAATTTTCTTTATCTATATTTTTTTTAAAATTAGGAGTTTAAATTGTTGAGGACATGCTTTTATAAAATTAAAATGAAACTTAATATGTATATTGTTGTTAAATAGATTATTTATATATAATATACAAAATAATAGATAATTAATTATTATTTTTAATTATTTATTTGTTAATTTGACGTGGTTTATGATTTGTACATATATTTTTTAAACATAAAAAAATTAAAAAAAAAAAAATATACCCAAATAGGCTTATCTTTAGGCCGGACTTGGGGGAAGATCTTTACTTAAAATCTAAAGCTCGGCCCAAGAAGAAATCAAGTGGTTTCGAGCTCGGGTCAAATTTGGCTCATGCTGAATTTAGATTGAATTTTTTTCAACGGATTTGATCGAATTTTGGAGTTTGGGTTTTTCTTACATGTCTAATTGGAACAAATATAAGTTGAGATTGATATTTTTCAAAAAGGACCAAAAAAAAAAATCACAAAATATGGGTTTACTAAATAAAAATTTATAATTAAATTTTTTTCAACTTTTTCTTATTTTTTAGAAAATATATTTTCAACTTAATTGAAGTATTTATTTTGAGAATTATGTACAGTTTCCAATTTTTTTCAATTGCTAAGTAGTCTTTATCACTAATTTTCTATTTTTGTCTTTTAAAAAAAAAAAATATATATATATATATATATATATATATAGAGACTTGGCATTAATATTGTTAAGAGCGTAGTTGTTAATGTTTATTTCCCATTGGCATCATTGGGTGGAGTTTTCGTTCTAAGCAATTAATATTCTATGAAAATGGGAGCGTGTGTGTGTGTGTGTAGTGAACTTTTTTTAATTTGCTCTTAATTATTTACTAATTCAGACTCTAGCCTCTTGTGCATGATTAATTTGATTAGTAAGTACTATTTAAATCGCTAACATTTATATATTTTAGTTGAGGCATGCTCTGGTTGTTCAGTGTTTTACGGATACGATTTTTAATTCCGTGGGACAACCACTTTGACTTCTAATGTAAACAAATATTCTTTGTTAAATTAATTAAACCAAGAATTGTGGAGCACATGGAGACCCTTTTATAATATTGAAACATTACAAATCCCAACTTTCATATTAAAATATATATTACTAATTTTGTACAAGAAAATATCATTTTTTTTTTTCATTATCATTAGCTTGGGACAACTATACAAGGAATAGCAGACCTTCTTTTGCGATTACAAAAGAATAAAAAAATTAAAAAGTTTTTTTAAAAACAAGGTATGTATTGCGCTTTCCGTCTAATTGGGAGTTGCTGTTCTAAAAATTAAATTAATTTTGTTTGATATGATCATTAATGACTATATATGTGTCTTGATCATTTGTTTTAATTAGTGCTCATTGATTTCTGATTGAATCTAAAATTTAAGTCTAGAAATTAAATAATATTTATCAATTAGCACCTGCTGACTTGTCATAGCCATAGTTGAAAAAATCAAAAATTTCGGCGAAATTTTGCCGAAATTTCGTTTTTTTTGAGAGGGAGATATTAATTTCATCCCAAAAAAAAACGGTCAAAATTTTCATAATTTCTGTCGAAATTTCTGATATTTCTCCGATATTTCCGTCGAAATTTCCATGGTAATTTCTTCACAAACTGATCAAAATTTCCATAATTTCCGTGGAAATTTCCGATATTTCTCCGATATTTCCACGATATTTCCGTCGAAATTTCCAAGGTAATTGCTTCACGAACTAGTCAAAATTTCCATGGAAATTTAAATTGTTTAAATTTTAAAATATGATATATTTTTATAAATATTTGAGTATTTTTTAAATTATAATTATTTATTGATGATATATTTTAAGTTAAGAATTCAACTAATGTAGAATATGTAATGATTACAATTTTGAATAAAAAAATAGCATTCTACCATACCAAACAAATAACCAGTCATGGTTTTTCAAAATTAATAATTCAACTAATTTAGAATATGTAATGATTACAAATTTGACTAAAAAAAATAGCATCCTACCATACAAAACAAATAACCATATCATGACTATCAGCAAAGATACTCACATGAAATATTAGATCCATATGGTTGGCATGTTAACAATTACATACAAAATTATCAAGGAGATGTGCCTTTTGATCAATATTTCTCTCAATACAAAACTAGAAATGAAGATGAGGAAGAGAGTGAAAATTTTCAACCACCAAAAAATTCTATGTGATATTGACTTATATTTAAGTAATCATGTACTTGTATTATTATTTTGATTAATGAATAATTCATTACTTAATTAATAATATTTTTGTTCCTATCAGCGAGTACTATAAATCTCTTAATTATGATAAATATGATTTCCACTCAATATTTTTTCAATTTTTATAGTTAAATTGATAAAGTATCTAATAAATAAGCATATCCTAAAGTTTCATCAAAAATTTCCATATTTTTCTATAAATTTCCATCATTTCTTTCGTTTTTTTATCGATATCGATATTTTGTCGATATTTCCATCGATATTTCCGTATTTTGAACCTTCGATATTTCCGTCGATACCAATATTTTTATCCTTGGTCATAGCCCATTGGCATTGTAATTGCTATGTATTAATTATTTCATTTTTCTTTTAATAACGTTCGTGTTTGGTTTCCAAGATTTTGAGAGTATAGTTTTCCAAGATTTACCATAAGTCAGGGATTTCCTGACTAAGCACATGAGTTTTAGATTTGTGGTTAAACCTTTACTACTTAAAAATCAGAATTTCTCATTAGAGAGAGACTATCTTATTAATTTAGCTCTTAATTATTTCTCATATATGAGTGTTTTTAAAATAAAAATATCTTAATTTTATTAAAGTGAAAATGATAATTAGAAGTTAGTCATTCAAAACAACGTCAGAAAATCCTTAGAGGCAAAATAACAAAGTTAGTCATTAAAATTTAAAAGTTAATATATATTTTAGTGACAAAATAATGTCATTAAAAATAAATTATTAATAACGAAAATTTTAAAATTAATCATTAAAAATATACTTTTAGTAATGACTTTCATTTTAATAAAACAAAAATATTTTCACTTTAAAATTTTCAACACCCCAGCTTCCTAAGCTAGACTTACAGAAGTTCAAAATTCTCCTTGGTAATCTTGAAAAACTTATCTACCTTTAGTGCATTAGTGAAAGTATAATTCTATTAGGAATTAATTGAAGTTGGTGAAACTGTCAATGAAAATCTGAGCCAAAGGAGCACTTAAAGTAGCTGACATATTGATCAAAAATGGAAAATGCTAATTCAACTAATGCATTATCATTCTTGACAGCTTTGAGACTTTTAATTTATTTTCAACTTTTAATTAAATTTGCTCGTGTTTATGTTCAAATGATTTTGGGTTACGTTTGGTATGTGTTGAAAAAACAAAGACATTTGTGGAAATTGATAACTAAATAGCCTCTCTAAATAGAAGTGTTGCTGATGAAAAAAAAATTACAAAAATTACAAAAAAGCTCAGTTTCAACCGTGCTATGTTTTCTTGAATTTGTACTTTTTTTAAGTTGAAATTGATGCAAATTGCTTAGGGTCTGTTTATTAACGCATTCAGTTTTTGTTTCTAGTTTTTGATTTTTAATTTTTGTTTATGGTTTATGTTTTTAGTTTATGATTTGGGTTGTCCCGGGTTCCTGCCTGGATCAGGCTGTCTTGGATTCTAGCCCGGACTAGGCGGTCTTGGATTCTTGCCTAGACCGGACGATCTTAGATTGCGGCCCGAACCGGGCAGTCCGGGGTTGCTGCTCCGACCAGGAGTTCCCGAGTTCCAGCCCAACCAGGGCAATCCCGAGTTGCAGCTCAGACAGAACGGTCTCGGGTTCCAACCTTATTCAAATAATTCGTTGTCTCAACCACATATAGACGGTGTCAGTATAGGCAGTCTCAGATTCAAGTTTTGTTCGAGTTGTCTTGTATTTTAGCATTATCAAAGACAAAAAAAAAAAAAACTGAAAATGAAAATGACTTTTTAAAGTTTTTTTTAAAGAAAAATAAAAATAGTTTTTAGATTTAAAAAAATGAAAATGATTATCAAACACATTTTTAAAAAAAAATAAAAATAAAAATGGTTATCAAACGCATNAATAAATGAAAATAGTTATCAAATGCATTTTCAATTTTAATTTTCAAAAAATTTAAAATTAAAAATTAAAAAAACGACACTTTAATTTTGAGTTTTTTATTTTTATTTTTTTATTAGTTAAAGGCATTCCATATGTTCCAAAATAAAATCATGACCCAACTAAGAGATGCACTTGTCCTTTTGGAAAATCAAAATTCTTTTAGTTTTTATTAGCAACAAAAACTTCCAAAACTCTGAGGCTGTCCTTTATAATCTATTGCTCAGCCTTTGCATGTATGTTCCTTTTACTTTCTATGGGGAATAGCTGGATTATAAATCTAACAATGACCAATTTTTTTTTCCTTTTATTTATTTTTTATGATGAAAACAAGAACTTAGCGTTATTTTTTGCTAAAAGAGAACTTAGCTTCTCAGCTGCATATATTTCATCCACAACATCAACTCCATAGCTTTTTAGCCAGTCTATCAGATTTTTACTCACGCTAAAACATCACCATGGTTGCACATGTTCATTGTTCCCTTCTAGAGGATCAGTACAACTGTCAAATAGAACAAACTGTCACCAAAGACCAGTCACCAAACACCAAAAGTAACCACAACAAATTAGCACTCTTCTGTACATATTTAAATTCTTTTGTCAACTATCCATCTCACCAAACTGCCTTTTACACACTCACCACTCATAATCCTTCCCAAATTTGTGACCAAGTATATATAAATATACATGTATCTTTATATATAAAATATATATATATATATATCACCTCCATAGAACCTCCATTTCCAACTGTGCTTTTTTTAGTGGCAACCATTAAAGTTAAAAAAGAGAATCCTAACATGGATAAGAACTTGTACCAACCATTAAAAAATCTACAATTTTAATTAGGATTTTGATATCGAGACTGTAAAGCAAAAATTTCCATCTGTATATACTATTGAAGGTGGCACTTTTGGTGACATGGCTGCTAATATGACAGAGAGGTTAAATATGATAACATATTTTGTGCAAACCAAATTAGTTCAAATCTGGTTGTTTTGGACCAGTCTTGTGTTAAGTATTTTAGTTATGTGTGAAACAAGTAAACTAAGTGTACCTTGTTATGATGTTTGTGTCAATTTTTAGAAGCCTATGTTATGATGTTTAATAGGGATAATCAAATCTGTAAAAGACAGTATGGTTGCATCTGTCAAATGACAGATGTTAGGTATGTTTTTGTTTGTTTATAGTCTTATAGATACCATATGTTTAACCATTAATGTAATGTTGAAGCTTTTATGCAAAAATATACTACTTTTCTTCTCTAGAACTCCTCTGGTCATACTTCTAACATGGTACCAGAGCATTGACTGATCTTAGAAGGGCCAGATTCATGCAAAGCAACCAGACCAAGTGAGTCTTGAACTACTTGTTTTCGAAGGACCAAAAACCAGATTAGAGCCTACTATTTTCTTCTTGTTTTCCTCTTTGAAAAACCATGGCTTCAACCTATTTTTCAGCCCCCTCTCCACCAATTTTCACAAGTGAAAACTATGCAATGTGGTCTATCAAAATGAAGGCCTATTTGCAAGCTTTTGACCAGTGGGAGGTCACAGAAGGAGGAATGGAACCAGAGTCATTGAGGGCAAACCTCACTGTGGCTCAAATGAAGCAACACAGTGAGAAGGTTGCCAAGAGGTTCAAGGCATTGGCTGCCATCCATTCCTCTGTCTCTGACACTATTTTCATTAGGATAATGACCTATTCTACAGCAAAAGAGGCTTGGAATAAGCTCAAAGAATAGTTCCAAAGAAGTGCAAGAACAAGGCAAATGCAAGTCTTGAACTTAAGGAGAGAGTTCAAGACTTTGAAAATGAAAGAAAGTGAGGTAGTAAAGGAGTTCACAGATAGAGTTTTAAAGGTTGTAAACCAAATTAGAGTGCTTGGAGAGGAGCTGCCAGACAAGAGGGTTGTTGAGAAGGTATTTGTGAGCTCACCCGAAAGGTTTGAGGCAAAGATTTCATCATTGGAGGAATCAAGAGACCTCAATGAGATCTCTCTCGGAGCTCATCAATGCATTACAAGTTACTGAACAGAGGAGGACTTTTAGACAATAAGAAACTATGGAGGGTGCTTTGTTTGCAAAGCAAAATGAAGAACCTGTTGAGAGAATAAAAATGAGCAAGGGCTTTAGTAAAGAAGGCGATAGGAGGAGATATGACCCTTGTTTTCACTGTAAAAAGGAGGGTCATACATCAAAATATTGTTGGTTTAGGCCAAATGTGCAATGCAAGAGTTGTAAGCAATTCGGCCATGTAGAGAAGGTATGCAAAAGGAAAGGAGAGAATGTTCAACAAGCCAATCAAGCTCAAGTGCCAGATGAACTACCTGAAAAATTTGAAACTTTGTTTGCTGCATCTGGTGTAAATATGGGCAGCAACAAGGCAAAATGGTTAATTGATAGTGGATGCTCAAATCATATGACTCACAATGAGCAACTCTTTGTGAGATTGGATAGAAATGACCATTTAAAAGTCAGGTTGGGAAATGGAGCACTTGGATGCTGTTGGAAGAGGAGATGTTGCTGTCACAACTCCAACATGTATGAAAATTTATTTCTCATGTGTATTTGGTTCCAGAAATCAGTGAGAATTTGTTGAGTGTTGGCCAAATGTTGGAGAATCAATACTCTGTGAATTTCTCCAACAATAAGTGCATAATAAGTGACCCTCAAGGAAACAAGGTGTTAAGTATTTCAATTGGAAACAAGAACTTTGTTATAGATTTGGAAGAAAATGAGCTCACTGCCATGACAGCAAGAGCTGATGATCAATCACAACATTTGTATAAAGAGTTTGGTGATTATATTTTCAATTATTTTGAGCAAAAACTGATTTGCAAGGCTGCTGAAGCAGATGTATTATCCTTGAACCAGCTGAGGAAAGTTGAAAATTTTGAAGAACAACTTTCTAGAGACAAAGAATGCAATGATCCAACTCAAAATTGAGTTGAAGTGGACAACCACTGAGCTGGAAAAGGTAAAGAAAAATCATGTGCATTCTTTGAATGAGAAATTTAAAAGAAATGTTGTTGAAGAGAAGAAATTAGCCATTAAAGTAGTTGAAGGTGTCAAGCAACAGATTTCTGGTGCCTCGGATTTAAGTTCAAGAGGAGAACTTCATGGGGAGTTTTTAAATGTCATCAATCCTAAAGTTGCTTTAAATTCAGAAAATGATATTTTAAAATCCTTCAAACAGGTTGTTGAGGAAAAAAGGCATGAAGCCTCAACTTCAAAAGTCCAAATGGTGAAAAATGTTGCTGAATCAAATCTGGTTTCTATAATTCAGAAATCTTCTCAAAGTTTCTTGCAAAAACCAGGAGGAGAAGCTGAGAGGATTCACAAGAAAAACTTTCAAATTGCTTCACCATATTTATGTCAAAGTCCAGGTTGAAACATTGAGAACTCTCCTCAATGTTTCCCCCAAAAGTGCCAAGGAAGAGTGTTGAAGGTGGCACTTTTGGTGACATGGCTGCTGATATGGCAGAGAGGTTAAATATGTTAACATATTTTGTGCAAGCCAGATTAGTTCAAATCTGGTTGTTTTTGGACCAGTCTTGTGTTAAGTATTTTGGTTATGTGTGAAACAAATAAACTAAGTGTACCTTGTTATGATGTTTGTGTTAGTTTTTAGAAGCCTATGTTATGATGTTTAATAAGGGTAATCAAATCTGTAAAAAGCAGTATGGTTGCATCTGTCAAATGACAGAGATTAGTTATGTTTTTATTTGTTTCTAGTTTTGTATATACCATATGTTTAACCCTTAATGTAATGTTGAAGCTTTTATGCAAAAATATACTACTTTTCTTCTCTAGAACTCCTCTGGTCATACTTCTAACATATACATTCATATTCCAAATAAATTCAAAATACACAAAAAAAAAATCCCAAAATTATATATATAAAAAAAAAATTACACACAGAAAAAAAAGTTGTTAAAAAGTTCAATTTGATTGCCAATTTGCAAAAATATGGAACAAATATAGAAACTATCTAAGCTATATATATCTAACTATAATTTTGTTTTTGGGAAATTAAAGCTAGCTCTTTTGAGATTAAACAGCTAGCTGATGATTCTGATGTGAAGATTCTTCTTCATTGAAGCACAAATATTGGAGTTTTAAAGATTTTTCCAAATTTAGAGAAGAGTCTGCTGAACTGAGAGGAGGCTGCAAGATCAGCATCTCTCTTTGGAGATAAGAACAATAGGTTTGAAATGTGGTGGGTGTCACATTTAGGTGGAATCCCAAACCAAATAGGAAATCAACCTCAAGAAAGTTCATCTCTATTGTGCTTATTCCTCCAACTTTTGCATAGTAAGCATTGTTGTAGTACCTGAAAAAATACATACCAAAAAACAAAAACTTCAAAATCACTTTGAATATTACTCTTAAATGTATTGAATGAAATTACCTAACTGCCCCTGCTGAGGGATCACAGATGTTCTCTCTCTCTCTCTCTCTCTCTCTCTCTCTCTCTCTCTCTCTCTCTCTCTCTCTCCTCTTAGCATAATTATGGCACTGATTAGGCATATATTGGGTGACAACAAGAAAACCATATCAGGGGCATAATTTCTTCATTATGTGGTTGACTTTCTTTTTTGTTGCACAATTTGTTGGATTCCTCATCAAAATGCTTATATTAACTGGTACTGGATGTAGGATTGATTTTAGTAAAAGAAAGATAGAATAAAGGAAAAAAAAAGAAGAAGAAAAAAAAGTGGGTTTATATCCATCATCATTAGAGATTTAAATCAGGAACTAGCTTTCTTATTGAAGATTCGGAAGCTGAATGAAAATCTGGATCTAAGTAACTGGTGTATTATATAATTGAAAAACTTTGAAAACCAAACCCAGATTAAAAATGGAGATAACCAGCAAGTTATAAATTCCATCAAACTTAAAATCTAAGAAAACTCAGAAAATTCCATGCCATATATAATTGCATATCATATAAAACCATACAGAGAAGGTGAATTTGCATCCAAACAAATGCAGATAAGTTTCAAAAAATTTCCTTTTTTAATTACCAAGCTGAAACACTTAAAATTTCAATCCACTATTCAAAAACAAGAAGTCCAATCCAAGAATTAAAAACCCTCTTAAACTAACATCAATCTCATATATAAAATAAGTATAATTGAATTGAGAAACTTACATATCATCCATGAATTTTGCAGCAAGAAGAACACTTGTAATGAGCAATCGATGAACATTGAAAGAATTGATAGGCAAAGAGGGTTGTCTCTGAGCAAACCGATCCAGATAAACATAAGCAACTATGTAGCAAGAAGGGCTACAATTGGCATACTTGAGGATTCTCTCCAGATAGCTCTGAATGGTTATGGTGGGCCGAGTTAAGCCATGGAAGACTGAGATTTTCTGAGGTTGGAATTGACAGTTTATGTCGTTGGATTCGGCTACCCTTTGAAGCAGAGAAGAGAGAAAAGTGATGAGGTTTGTCATCAGCTTTGGGTTCTCTAACCCTGCCATTGATGACCAAAATTTTTGGGTGCTAAAGAGTTTGAATCTTTGTTGGGTGACTCTATACGGATATATATACATATAAGGTCTTAACTTTTAACTGTGCTTGTATAAATCAGGTAAGGGTAAGTATATTTTATTGAGCAAAGAGAATATTCTATTTGAACTTTATAAGGTTTGAAATAATTACAATTTAATCTTTCAGATTTTTAGTACTTTTTGTAACTTGTAAATCATACAAATTTATAAGATGTAAATGACACAATAGAAGAAGAACGTGATAATTTTTTATTTTTAAACCCGAGAAAAAAATTGATGATATTTTTAAAATTTGAAGATCAATTTATATATAAGCTAAACTTCAGAAGAAATGAGTGATATTAACTTTTGACAAAAATAATCAGGGTATTTGAATTATGATTATATATATATATATATATATTTTGTTAAAATGAAAATCTAAAAAGGTTTTGGATTATGAGTTGGGTAATGATTTGTTCCTTTTTTTTTTTGTAAGAATTTCAAATTTAAAAGAGGGAATATTTTTTTTAGAAGAATTCGGAGGGGGTTCATTATATTTGTGAGAATAGTGATGGGTATGCCATACCCATCATGTGATTACATGTGGGAAATTTTTTGATTGTAATTTATGGGTCCCCTTTTTTTAAGATCTTGGCATGTGTTGTGATTCCATACAATTTTGGGTGACACAACATGGATTTGCTGTGTTGGTCTGTGTCATTAGTATATGCTGCTTTTGTTCCCAAGCACGTCAAAATATTTATTAAGGAAAAGTGGGGGTTTTTTTGGGTTGTGTATATGGGGATCAGGGACAATTCATCTAGTAAAATTGGAGTTGGCATGAATGGCATTTTTCAGCACCAATTCAGCTTTTACATTTATTAATTTTAGAATATATATATATATATGTTAATAATATTTTACATGAATCAAATCGATCCAAATCAAATTTTTAAATTCAATCCAAAATATATTCTTTCAAAACTTCTTAAACAAAATAAAAAAAATTAAATTAAATTATTTTTGTACTATAGAAAACTGAGAAGGGTCTGGAGACCAAAATGTCTATGAATCAAACAGCAAAGCAAATCTTCAAAACAGCAAGATTTGGGCACCACACAACAAAAATCCACAGTTTGAGGTTTGGATTTGGGTTGGATTTGTTGTGTATGTTGGAGACTACAGGCTGTGTATAATTGCAATGGAAGTAAGTAATATGCACTAGATGTGTATATTCTTAAATGAACCTAACTTAAAAATCATATGAAAAAAAAATGTTGTAAAATAATTAATGGGTGGCATAATTGTGGAAACCAAGGGTAATATAGGAATATGATAAAATAAGATAAGGAAAAAAATTATCAGAAGGAAACAAGAGGTAACTTTACAGCAAAGGTTTCTTTGTATTCTAATCATGTTGTTTTTATTGGTTCAGGGCTAAGCTAGCGAAGATAAACCTGTATGCATTGGCAGTATAAGTTATAATATTACAGTAAGGTACAATTGTGCCATCACCTTTTTTGGTAAAAATTATGCCATCATCTTTTTCCTGTAAAGCCTGCAATTATCATCTTTTTATTTTTATTTTTTGGTGAAGCTGCAATTATCATCTGCCTACATATATATGTTAGCTCACCTTATTCTTACCTTTATAAGTCCAATATTCTATGAAACATATTATATATATATATATGCAAGTATTTCAAATTAATATAGATCACTTTTCTAATTATATTTTGCCATAATTAATTGCATTAATTTCTTATATATGCTTGAATATATAGCTATGAGGCCTCTTATTATTTGCACATATTATTTTTTTTTAAAATTATTGAAAGAAATGGAGATAATAACTAAAACATATACATAGCCTATTAATCAAATTTTTTTAATGAATAAAAGGGCCAAGAAAATTTTAGTTAAATTTGTCATACAAGCACAAGGGCATGATTTTAAAGAAATAATAATTTTCTTAAAATATCAAACCTGAATATGATGAAACTCAAACATTATATGATCCTTACATAATTTTAGCATACACATAACAATTATACGAAAGTAACTTTTAATTTGTAAACCAAAATCTTAGAGAATTTCTTAGAAGCAGAAAGAATTTCCCCTCGAATGAATAAATTACAAAAGAAGGGGTATTTTTGGAAATAAAAATAATTAAACAAATATAAGAAAAAGGCAAGGTGGAATAATTTAAATGAATAGATGGAATAAAACAAGAGAAAAGCATGTCTTTGTGAAAGAGAAGTAGTACTTGGTGTGTATAATGTGTGTGGGGATCAAAACCTCAAAATGCTTTTGTCTCTTCCAAGACAACTTCTCCAAGTTTTCCATGTGGCGTTCATGTGATTCCTCCATACCCATTCCATCTCACCCCCTAAATCATTTCCTACCACACAAAAAAAAAAGAAGGAAAAAAATCTAAATATTATAAATATCTTCGAAAATAAATTATATGTTTTTTTTTTTTTCTCTAGATAGAAAAAGAAAAAAACCAACTCACATGTTCTTCTTTTGAACTCATGACAGTGAGCCTTCAATAACATTAGAATATGACCTTTATTTTTATTTTTTATGGGGTCAAATAGAATATGACCTTACACTAACCCAATATATGTCTATAAGTATGTATCTAGACATATATTACATAATCAACTTTTTATTTATTTATTATCATTAAAAAGCTTGAAAATTTATATATAAATAAGCCTAAGATTTTTAACATCTACCAATCAAGTCCTGCCAAATCATTATCTATGGGCTAGATCGTGTGAGCTCCTGACCATGTTGTTGTTTGCATGTCTTTCATATTTTTTTTATTTCTCTTTTTCTTTCTTCTTTGTTTATACATATGGATGTTTTTGGTTTTGTCTCCTTTCCCTTTTGTCTTTTACCTTTCCTAATTAAAGAATATTAAAATATGTACAAGGATTGGAGCACCGACTAGTTTGGTGTCAAGACCCTGTAGAGGAAAACCGTGACTGATTATTATTTTGTAGAATATATAATGATGAGGACCAAAAATTAAATATTTTTTAGTTTTTATTAAAATATTTGATTGTGATGAGGTGCAACATTATGATGGATGACATGGAAAGAAGCATGAATAGTCTTTATTTGTCCCTTTCTCTTTCAAATTCAAAAGTAATTGAATTGAATTTGCTGTTTATGTTTGAATAGCTTCTATTAAATATTTTGATTAATCTGATTAGGATGAATGAAGGATTTGCTACACACACACACAGGGGAAAAAGAAAAAGAAAATACCTACAAATATTAATGAATTCAACTTGTTCTAAGTTTAGAATCAGAGTTTTATTGCATCTTATATTTTTATATTTTTTCTTTTTATAAATGGATGTGGCTTACAATTTTTAAGTAATATATATATATAGCTAGACTATTGTAAATATATATGATAATTTTAAAATGCAGACTGTTATTAATAGTAGTTTTTTTTATCACTAATAACTGATTTATATATATATATAAATAAATTATTCATACATTTAATGGTAAAACATAACTGATTTTGATATAAATTGATAAAACATTGATCATCTAATCAGTTCAAGGATCATTTCACAAAAATGCCTAAATTTTAGTTTAAATTCAGATTTTACTAACACTCTACTTCCACAGACTGTAGGCTGAGAAACCAAAACTTCTTGTTCCATAAGCTACACAGAGAAGAGACATAGTTCTAGTCAACATAAATTAGCAACTAAACTACTCTGCATAGCAAAGACAAATGACCTCTCCAGTTATAAAGAAATGGTAATGAAGATGGTATCCTTGTCCCAAGAGCAAGGCCTTTTTTAAGTATAAACAAACCCCACTTTTCATATTTAGGTTTCTTCCAGTTTCCATACTAAAAGCAGAACTGAATCTCTGGTCCTCAATAACCACCATGAAAAAATCAGCGGGGCTTCAAATTCCGAAATGCATGCCATTTCAGTATAACTTCTTCCATGCACGGCTGCACTGCACCCTGCACAGAAGAGCTGATATTTTCCATAGTAACAGAGAGGTGAATCATGGGCTGGCCTGCAGTTGGTTGAGAAGCATTCCAGAACCATCTTCACCGTTCTCGTTATCTTCCTCATTGCCGTCGGAGTTACCTCTCTCTGACAACATTCCATTATCATTATTATCATTAATAGCTTCATCAGACAAGCCAATAAGGGATGCATATGGTTTATTCTCAAGATATCCTGCCTGCCTCAATAATCCCACTAAAACTTCCTTGCTTGATAAATCAGCTTCTTGTTCACAGAGGTCAAGGAAAAGAGTTACATTTAACGGTTTTGGCCTCCAACTCTTTGATCCCTCTGCTGCAAAAGCTTCTTTCCAGCAGGACAAAGCCTCAGAAGTTCTCTTCTCTGCGGTGTGCCCCTCAGCAAGTGTCTCCCACGTACTCGAATTTGGTTTTCCTCCCACTTCAATCATGTGGTCAAAGAAACCTTTGGCTTTTTCTAAATTTCCTTCTTTAACATAACAAGTTATGAATAGATTTGCAATTCTAGGGTCATAAGATGACCTAGCCAACAACCACTCATCGTAAATCTTTTCTGCCCCTTCAATATCACCTATTCTGAGTAGAGAACAGATAATAGCATGGAATCCCAAATTCGGTATGTTGGGAAAAACTGTTTTATAAACGTTCCAGACCCGATAAATCTCCTCTTTGTTTCCAACACTACCATAGAGACTTAAAAGATAATGATAAGGTATCCTATCCCGGCCAGTGATTCTACTCTCAACCTTCTTCAGACATTCTTCAGCTTTTTCAAACTGCTCCATCTTTATGTACATTGTGGCCATTGTGCTGAATGTGGTCCAGTTGGGATTAATTGTTCTGTCCATTTTCATTTGTTGAAATACTTCTTCCATCTTTTCTGCAGATCCTTGTGATCCTCGAGAGGATAACCAGATGTTATACGAGTAAATATCTAGCTTTATGTTCTTCTCCATCATTTCTGAAACCATCAAGTCAACTTTTTCATACTCCTTGAGATTCATATAAAGTGTCATCATCACATTATATGGAAGTGGGTGCAAGGCATGACCTTTAATTCTCATTCTATCGAGTAAAGATTCTGCCTTTTCTTTCATTTTAGCCCGTACATAGGCATTGAGCAGAGCCCCATATATCCTCCTGTCCTTTACACTATCCGGCAGCATCAAGAAATAATCTTCAGCGCTAGAGACTCCACGGACTTTGGCAATTAAATCTAATTGAATAGCAGCATCACTAGTGGATAGTCTAAACCTCTCTCCTCTATTGTTCATCCAATCATACACCTGCAAAAGCCATGCAGAGTTCAAAGCTGATGATTATAAGACATGAAGTTGGGGTTCGAGAAGGCTTAATGATCAGAGCTTGGCCGTTCAGAATACGCTGCCATCTAAGAAGTAAAATGAAAAGAAGTATAACCTTAAACTTGCCACATGTTTTGGTGTCATCAAGCCATTAAAGACACAGAGAAATAGTAAATCACAAAACTATGATATAATATTAAAAGCGCAAACATACAAGTCTACTCCACTGCCGCCACTCAATATGTATTTGCAAATGGTAAAACTTTTAATAATAACCTTCTGATTAGCTCATGTTATTTTTCTATTATTCTACTTATCTTCTTATCCAAAACTTGGTCACACTATCCAGCAGAGGTTGTGGCACTCTACTTCATCAGCTTGTCTATCAATGGTGATGACTAATCACACCATCAGCACCAACCGAAGCAGACAGCTATAATGCACATTAACAAAAACAATTGTTCTCTTCCACTTCAGTTTTTAAAATGAGTTTTTCTGTATTAAAATTTAAATGGCTGCTCAAACCACAAGAACTAGACAGTTTATTTCCAACCCATCAAACAGATGTTCCATTTATAAATTTTGATCAAGTATGACATACAATATACCTTTTAAGTTTTTTCATTTCTTTTCTTTTTTCATGAGAAAAATGCACCTATCAATTGAATTCCTTTATTCCAATATGCATATCCATGGATGTATAAACACAACACACTTTCAATATGCTAGTCAACAATTCTTTGATTTTCCGTCTTTGCTCCACAGCCACACCCACTCTGTGCCATGGAAATTTGAAGCTAAATTTTTTCTCTTTGATTCAAAATATAGGTGTAAAACATGACAGCTTTGCTTGATTGCTATCACTCTCCTAAGTTGCAATAATGGATCGCATTTGATGGCAAAGTTACTTTCACAGTATGTAACATAATCAATATCTTCAATACAAGGCAATTCCCTTAGCATTCTCAATTCTACTATCATCAATTTATCTAGTTGTTTTATAAAGGCAAGATTCCCTTTCTAGAAATTACATTATTTGATTGGCCAATATTCAATTCCTCAAATAGAACTATGCATCCAATACTCGGCCAACATGTTATTTCATTTTCTCTGAAAACCCATATATCCTTTAAAAATTTAATTCTCAGCCATCAATCAAATCATTGCACATCATTATTTCCTACTTATTATTGGTTATGTAACATATTTTATTCATGTAAGATCAAGATACTATGGCCTATTTATCAACTAATATATTGTGCAAAACAAAATACCATTTGGCCTAAAATTCCTCATAAAATTATCACCAACACAATTTTGATTCCTCTTAAGCCTCACCATGCATTAACCAAAGTTACTCAAATTATTATTACCTTCGGCCAAACAAAAAGAAAATTTAGCTCAAACACAACCACATTGATTTAGCTACAAAATCAATTAGTTAATGCCCACGAAGAAAAATAAACTTAAAAACACTAGATAAAACTCCATTACAGCACTTAACTAAAGAGAGTGAGTTTAGAACAAAAATAAAATTAGTACAGAAAATCACAACCACATTAAACCAAACAATTCTAACAAATACCGAAGAGACCCATCGAATAAACCATCCCATTCAATTCAAAAGCTATCTTAGAAAAACAGCACATACCCATCAAAACAAACATATTCAAAACCCCAAATAAAATTGAAAGCAAACTTTTTTTTTTCTTTTTTTTTTCTGATTATTACCTCAAGAGCACGCTCATATCTCTTATACTTCCTCAACTCCTTAACAACCCTACAAAGCTCCCATTTTGTGAGCTTCCTTCCCTCCTTCTCCCACTGGTTCAGTACAGTCGCAGAACCCAGTTCAGGATTCTCCATGAGCGATATTCTCTTGTATATGACGTTCCATTTTACCAATGGTCTTCGCTCGTAGTCCACGGTTCCATAGCTGTGGACTTGGGATATGGATGAGCATGTGATTGAAAGCCTTTTGTAATTAACGGATTCGTGGAGGGTAAAAGTGGGAACTTTGCATGGGGTAGGAGAGTAGGAGAGGGGAGAAGAGAGAGAAACCTTGTGGTGATGCAGAGAGCTCTGGAGAAGCATTTTTTGGCTTGGTGGTTTCGAAGGGTTTTTCTTTCTTTTTGGGAGGGAGAGAGAACAATGGTGAATTGGAGATGGGTTTTGTTGTTGATAAAGGAGGTAAAGTTACCTTACTGTCCTCAAAATTATTGTTTTTATTGTTTTTTATTTTTATTTTCATAATTATTTTTGTAAGTTCATTCGGGAAAAAAATAGACTATTTTTACTAAAAGTGAAAAGAAATGAAAGTAACAAATTCAAATTTTTTCTCTTTAATTAAAAATATAAAATAATCTACAGAAAAATAAAATGATTGGAGACTCAAAAGCTTTTCTCATTTATCTTTATTTTATGTTTTTATAATAAACCATGAATAAAAAAGCTTCATTTGCTTTGGCATGTCACACTGAATATAATTAAGATTGATTGTAATTTTGCATAGCTCTTATTATTATCCTCCTTTAAAATCACCATCATGAACATTCTCCAACAAAGAGCCAAAAATTCATTTTTCCACAAGAAAAAAAATGAAAAAGAAACCAAAATCAATATTAGATAATCATTCATCATGAGCAATTTTTTTTTTCCCGGTTATAACATTCATCAAGTAATATTAAATCATAATCAGTGGCTCAAACTTTAACACTGCATAATTAAAAATAAGAAAAAGATACTGAATTTAAAACCTGAGATCTGATATCGTATCGAACCACAGTTCAATATCAATATTTTCAGAAGCTTGGACTTTAACATGTAATAAAATCAAACTGAATCTACAAACTGATGATCTTCTTCACTGGTTTTTCTAAGAGGAGCAAGCTCCCCATCAGCAGAGTAATTAGATTCCTTCTCCACAAAAATTTCATCATCTCTCACTCTCAAAAGCACAGCATGAACCAAAACCAATGGAACCCCACACCCCAAAGTCACAAACAAGTGTAAGGCTGCTTCAGTCAGGATGAGCTCAACCATGGCAACCACCACAAGCAAAGCCAACACCAAACGCTTGTCCACAATCCTCTGCAGCACAACACAGTCTCTGTGCAGCACAAGGTAAACGCATGCCACAACAGTTGTGGCAACAAGGTAAATCAAGGAGACCTTGCGCTCGGGAATCAAGGTTATGAAGAGGCTGATCCATATGAAAAGTGTATAGTAATCTCCATAAGAACCCAGGTTTTGGACTATCCGAACGGCTGCAGATTCTGGAGTTGTAGGAAAGTTGAAGGGGAAAATGAACTTGAATTCATTGACCCTTTTTAGGGCAGAGGATTTTGGTTCATAGGATTGCTGGTCTGTGGGAATTGAGGTTGAAGAGGTTGTGGATGGTCTTTGGATTGTTCCTTGGCTTGCCATGGGGCTTAACTTGGAGGTGGATGGATATGGTATTATAGATATAGATATGGCAGTATACTTGAAATAAAATGTTATAGTTATACAGAGAAAATTATGTTCTCTCTCTGCTTTTAGGAAGACGAACGACTTAGGCAAAGACTTTGAACAGTCAAAGAAAGCCACAAGTGAAATACACACTGATTTTCCCCATCGGAAATTTCAACTCTTTGGTTTTGTTTTGTTGACCATAGTGACACATAAATGCAAATATTAGTGTTTTTTTTTTTTTTAAAGTTTATATATAATCAATAGCTTGGGATCTTTACATAAACTAAAAGGATGTTTGAAGTCAATTGAAAAAAGAAAAGGTTAACGGAAGCAAACCCCATTTGCCATTGTTTAGTGATTATTGACCCAAATTAAAAAAATCAAAAGAAATTTGTACCTTGATAATTAAAATTGTTTATAAAAATGAAACCAAAAGAACTTTCCAGCTATAGAACTCATCCTAACAGCAATAACCAAATAAACAAAAATGGAGCAAAAAATTTCTACTCTTGACTCAGCCTATGGACTTTGAAATTTCCACATAATTTTTTTTTCTCTTCTCTATAGTCTATAATATCTTTATAATAACGAAATTTGAACCACTCGTTTTAGCAAATGACAACCATTGGTCAAAATTGGATCCCCCTCTTTAGCAGGAGATATAATTAAATTAAATTTCAAATTCAATGCGAGTTTATCAGAAATATCTACGTCAAGTCAACTTCATTTATCAGAACAATAATAACAAAAAGATGAGAAAGAAGGTTATGCTCATATTAAATGGAAAAATATGACCAACCTATACACAAGAGAGCAAACCAAAGAGGCAGCATTTTAATGTCCCCTATATTGAAATTGATTTAGTCTGTTATCAAAAAGATCAGAACTTTAATAATGTAAATTAGGCACAAACAATAATACAACATTACCTAATCATAACTAACAATTTTCTTTGCCTCCTTGAAAAGTCAAAAGGATTTGGGACTTGGGATACAATCCAAGCTTGTAGTTCTTGAGTTGCTAGCTTCACAAAAATTACTACTAAAAACCAGAAAGAAATTGCATAATTGAGGTGAGTTGTGATCCTTTATCAAATTATTCAATTCACCTTTGAATTTAACGCTGTATTAACTGATATTCCTATGGATTTATAACTTAAGATGAGATTTTTTTATTTTAAGTAGTATATGGTTAAAATAAAAACGATTTAGCAACATTTAATATATGAATGAATGGTAAGAATCCAAATCATTAGATTTTACTTCATCTCCAACAGCAATGCATTTGAATTTAACATTGGAAGAATAACTTTTTATGTTAACCTTCTATGCATTTGATTTATTTTAAAAAAAAATTAGATATTTGGATATTTCTCCATTTTTTCCAAAATACAAACTAATTTGCTCAGCTACTGACCACCGTCAATTCTACAATTTTAGAGCTCCACGTCACTATTGCTTATTATTTGCTATTTTATTTTATTTTATTTTTTTGTTGTTATTTTTACGGATTAGTATATAATAATAAAAAGGATTGATAAAAAAAAATTAATAAAAAGGAGGCAACAAAAAATATAGGCGAGTCTGCTTTTAGAATTGGGATTAGCAAGTGCTGTGCGCATATTAAGCAAAATGACCCTGGAATATTACCCAACCATATGACAATTCAGTTGAAGGACATTTTCGGAAAAAAAGAAAAGAAAAAAAAAAGAATTGCGGTGTGAAAATTAAGGCAAGCCAGATAGGAAGTGAGCTTATTAGCTTCTCAAACCACTGCTGCCAGTGCTGGCAAATAGCAATCTCTCTCTAACTTTTTCTCTCTGAAATCTGTGCAAAGCATTTGGGGATCGAAATTTGAAGGATCGGAGAAGACCATGAATCGCCACCGCGACCTCAAATCCATTTGACGAAGAAGAAGTTCATCCGTTTTTCGGTAACTTTTCTCTCCCTAATGTCTTTTTTTTTTTTTTTTTTTTTTTTTTTTTTTCTTTTTTTTTTNTTTTTTTTTTTTTTTTTTTTCCCTTTTAGCCTTCTTCTTCTTCTTCTTCAGATCTGCACTCCATTTTTGACTCTGTATCAGTTTATTCAAGGAGTTTTTGCTTCTTAGTGTTCGATTTTTTGGGGGGCTTGTACTCTATATCTTATAAATTCTAGGTTTTGTAGCAAATAGTTCTCATCAAAGCGGTTCCTCTCGATGGGGTCTCCAATTTTTTTTTTTAATATTTTTTTTGGTTCTCTGATCTAGGGGATCAAAATGCAGAGGTACTCGGTTTATCTCGACAGTGGAAACGCTGTCGTTTGAAACTCCTTTTTCCTCTTTATGCAGAAAATCTTTTTTCTTTTTTTCCTTCTCCTTTATTTATTTATTTTTTGAGAATATTTTCCTCTCATTCTAACGGTCACTTTTTTTCCACTTTTCAATTCCAAATTTCGTATCGCTAACGGTTAGTTTTGATGAACATTAAATACCAACGGTCACATTTTTGAATTCAAAACCGTGTTTTGGTTTTATTTTTTTATATAAACCACCATTGTAGCTCTGCGACAAAGACATTTTACTTTACCCCTTTCTTGCTAGAATTGAATCAGATTGATGGTCCTCTAGTTACTTTCTTCTTCTTCTTGATCTGCTTTCTCTACTTCTTTGCTGTTTTTGGTAGCCGTCTATGGGTCTCGCTGGTGTGGTCGGCGATGATGAGGAATCGAGTTCAGGAGTTCAGAATCCGGAGGAAGATCCGAGGAAAATTGGTCGGAATTACCAGCTTTTGAGCTTTGCAAGAAAGCTATGGAGGAGAACATAATCGTGTATTTGGAGACCGGAGATAGAAATCTGAGAGGTCGGAGAAACCATGAATCGCCACCACGACCTCAAGTCCATTTTACGAAGAAGAAGTTCATTCATTTTAGGGAATTTTCCTCTTCCCAGTCCTTGATTCTTTCTTTTTTCCCATTTCTGCCTTCTTCTCTTTCTTATTACACTCCATTTTTTGCTCAGTATGAGTTTATTTAAAGAGTTTTTGCTTATGAGTTTTCTATTTTTTGTTGGTTTGTGATATAGATTTCATAGATTCTAGATTTTGTAGCAAAAAGTTCTCTTCATAGCGGTTTCATTTGCAGAAGTCTCCGTTTGAGGTTTCTTATTTTTTCTTTTTTTCTTCAATCTAGGGGATCAAAATGCAAAGGCTGTCGTTTTCTTTATCGTTCCAGTTCCAAATAAATGATTTTGAATTTCTTCAATTTCAAACCGTCAAAGTTCAATATTTATTTATGGGTATATATTCTTTATACATTTTGTAATTCTTGTTTTCTGTTTTTAGCAATATTTCTTCGGGAAGATTGAATAAGGTGGAAGTTTTCAATGGAGACCCCCTCTTATCAACGACAACAACATTCCAATTCCAAATGAGTGATTTTGAATTTCTTTAATTTTAAACTGTCAAAATTTAATGACTTTTTTGGGTATGTTTTCTTATACGTTTTACAATTCTCGTTTTCTGTTTTAGCAATCTTTCTTCAGGAAGATTGAAGAAGGTGGAAATCTTCTTATCAACCCCAATGACATTCCAAAAGAGTGATTTTGAATTTCTTTAATTTCAAAATTTATGATTTTTTTGGGTAAGTTTTCTTTACACATATTATAAATCTTGTTTTCCATTTTAGCAATCTTTAAGTAAGATTGAAGAAGGTGGAAGAAGAAGCCGAGCCCCTTAAGGCATGGTATTTTATTATCATATATGTTTTTTTTTTTACCCCTGTTTTATAATATAGCTAAGTTTGTTTTTGAATTTCTGTTTTGAAAATATTCTCTCTCTGTTTAATTTTTTATTGGGTTTCTTTTTGAACCAACAACATCTTTGTAAGAGAAATTTGTTCATCTTAATTGTTAAAAGTAAAACATTGATTTCTTGATTCTGATTCTGTCAACTATAATTCTTGAAAATATTGGTAAACATTTTGTTCTTCATATATAAGTTTCTTTACTTTTTGATTTCATGAGATTTCAAAGCCGTTTGTTTATAGTTATTTGAAAATTAATCAAATTTAATACCCTCACAAAGACCATACCCTGCCTGCTCTGTGGTTGTTGTTATGTTCTAAGGTCTTCATGGACCACAATATGCATTTAATTTGTATTGTTTTAAGACCAAAATGCACCAAATGCTGTCAAAAAATTGATAGGATTAAGCTGGTAGAGTTTTATTATATTTTGCATAACCACTTATCATTTTGTAAAGAAAAAAGTGGGCATGTGAAACTGGTATTTAAAAGGACTACCACCATTTATTTCTTTCAAATTTAGTGATTATAAATTATAATGGTTCTATTTTTTTTTTCTTATATTGTTCATTTGTTTAAACTTTTCCAGGTTTAATCATAGTTGAATTTCCAAAGACACAGATGATCATACAATCGCACACACCTCTTTATGCAGATGTTGAGAGTCGACAACATTAAAACTCTTTGGACAGAGGTATTTGTATACCTACAAACTTCTTCACATAAAATGCATTAACTTTTAATTGTGATTAAAAAAGATTACTAGGTGAAGTTTGATCTATATATGCAATGATTATAATCTATAAATTCACATAAAATGCATTGACTTTTAATTGATAAAAAAGATAATGTGCAGTTTGGTCTTTATAAGTAATAAAGTTTGATCTATATATGCAATATTCATTAATCTAGAAACTTCACATAAATTGCATTGACTTTTAATTGATAAAAAAGATTACTATATGCAGTTTGGTCTTTATAAGTTTATAAAGTTCATTAATCTATTGGTTTGCTTATATAACAGGTCCATGTTGGTGTTATTGTAAGGAAAAGAGGCTTTGGACAAGTTATTCCTCCTACAAAATGCAAATGAAATGGGTGTAATTTTAAATTCAATTAACTATGTGCAAGGATAAATTGTTAATAAAGAAGTAGATGTTTTGGTTGGGGGGGGAAGAGATCATTTGGGGATTTTTGCCTACGCTCTTTCCCCTCCACTGTGGGGTGTGGTGTGTGTCCTCTCTCTCTTTCATTTGCGTCCTTTTTCTGTACAATTTTTCTCTCTTTTACTTTCTTTCTTCAATTTCTCTTTACTTTCTGTTTCTGGTTTTCCATTTCTCTTTTTCTGCCTTGTGTTTTTCTTCCTCAATACTTTTCCTCTCTTTAATTTCATCATTTTTATCTCTCTGTACTCTATTTTGGTTTGATCTATACTGTTCTTCTCTACTTCTTTCTCAAACAAACTCTACTTTTTTCTGTTTAGTTTACTGCTTGTTCTACTTTCTTTTTATATTTGTTTTCTTTGCAAATTCTTATTACTTTTCTGCTTTCTACTTTCTCTCATTAATTCTCTTTGTATTTTTTAGTTTCTCTCTTCACTTTGTCACTTTATTGTCATTGGGGTAAATGGTTTGTTGCACATGCTATTGTCCTAGGAAAGTTAAAATACAAAAACAGAACAGAACCGAAAAAGAAAAAAAAAATTATATATATATATAAAGATATATAAAACAGAATAATAATAAAATACCAAATGACATGATTTTTTTTCAGAGGAAAACAAAAACATTTTAATACTGAGTTTTTGTTTTCCTTTTTTTGATATTCACGCAAAAAAAACTTTTTTATTATCTAATACTTTATTTAAAATTAATATTAAGTAGAAAAACAAAAAAAAAAAAACTTTTTTTTTAATAATGATTTTAAAAACAAACGACATTTAGAGTAAAGTAAACATAATTGAGGAAATAACACTGCACAGTAAATAAACAACCTCTGTAACAGTTACTACTGCATAAATTTTTGTTTTGTTTTGGAAATTGCATAAAAATAAGTTTTATTACGGCATAAAATTACTGTTTTTCTGGTCTTAATGCTCTACTACTAATAAGTCGATACTATAAAATTAAAATTATGTATAAAACAAAAATAAAATAGTAACTTTTTAGAAAAATATTGTATTTAGATTGAAAAATATACAGTAGTAACAACCTCTAACAATTTAATCAAAAATTAAATATAACTGAAGGAACTTATATGATTTTTTATTTATTTTTTTTACCGAAAATACTAAATCATATGATTTTTCAAATCAACATTGAATTTTGAAATTGAAGAAAACTTTTAAAAGAATTAAATTAAGAAAAGAAATTTCTATAACATTTTCTTATTACGCAATATTATTTTATTGCATATGATTATGAAAATACTTCTCTTAAATACTTTTTTTGGCTCATACATAAATCTGTTAAATTGAACATGTAATAAAGAAAAAAAAATACCTTAAGTATCAACTATGATAACTAAATTCATGGCATTAAAATAACAAATTTCCACCCCTTTAATATAAGGACATAAATAAAATTTATAAAATTAGATATTGATAGCATGTGGAACAAATTATTTACCTATGACAATAATGTCAAATGAATTGGGAAATTAGAAGGGGCAGAGAGAATTTAAAGAGAGGAAAGGAGAAAAAAGAATGTAATAGTGAAATTGCACAAAGGAAGTATAGATTGAAAGTAAGGTGAGATTTTACTATATGGAAAGTAGTAGTATTTGGTAAAAAAAAAAGTGGAGAGAAAGTGTGGTAAGAAAATTAAAAAGAGAAGGTAGAGAGAGAAAATATAGAAATTGTAAGTTGCGTAAGGAAAGGGGAAGATAAATAAGGAAAGAAAAGGGAGGGAACAGAGAGGTGAAAAGTTAAAGAGAGATGAGGGAAAATGAGAGAGAGGAGAATAAAGAAAGCAGAGAGAGAGATAGGGAAGATTAGTAAAGTCTAGCTGGGGGGGGGGGGAAAAAAAATTAAGTTTGTTTAAAGAGATATTTTGAATAAATAGTTATTTCATTTTATTTAGCTTATTCATTCTTTACAATTCAAGTGAACAAAAACAAAGAACTAAAAATCAGTGCCTCTTACATTTTTCTGATGGGGGATGCATGGGGACATGTGAAATAAACAAAGAACAAGAACAAAAAGAGTTTGGAGATAAATGATTTTTTTAGAAAATAGTGATTTATAGAAGAACAAACCATTTTTTTAACCCATGACAATGGTAATGCTAGGGAGATAAACTAGAGAAATCAATATTGATTTACTAATATTTTTTATACGGTGATTGGTGTAAAATTATTTCTTCAATAATTCGATCAAAAAAGTGAAATTCTACGTAATTTCAGCCAAAGTATAAAAAAGTTTTTAAAATTTGCACATATAACTTTGCAATTGCGTTTTGACATACAAATCATGTTCTTGACAAAAACTATACTAATTTCTTTTAAGTTAAAGGATTTTCACGCTTAAAGTACTTTCAATAATTCGTAAAATTGTTAAAAATGGAAACTTTCAATAATTCGTAAAATTTGTTAGAAAATGAAACTTTCAATCCAAAAATGCAACTCACTTCACTTTCAAGAATGCATATAAGAAAGAGGGTAGTCAATCATTTTAATGAGTATAACAAAAAACAAACACTATTTGAGCCTTCATTAATGAGAGTTTATGAATCCACAATTCATGTTTTAAAAACCACTAGAATTTACCACCTAAATATCACGAGCATCCTGGCCCGTTTCGACTCAAAACTTCTTTGTTCCTCGCATCTCCATGAATATAAACTTTGGGCTCTTTTACCTGCCACCAAGCGCAAAACCAGGTTTGATACTTCAACAAAAAGCGTATAATCCCAATTGTTCAATTCAGATAAGGTCAACTTCCTACCAGTAAAATGGGCGGATACCGATACTGAAGACGAAGCCTTGAGAACCCATTTACAGTGAAGAGACACTTAAATCCATCAACAGAGGGATGTTCACTGTTATAGATGAAACCAATAAAACCACAACAATCAGTTTCATCTGCAAACAAAGAAAATGCACTAAGAGAATACAAACAGCAAGTTATTGTTAGTGAAGGGATGGATAAAGGTTTAGAATTCAGGCATTCAAGGCTCATGTACCTCGACAGAATTACTAGGATAATAATAGCTTAACCGCATTGCTATTTTCTATGCAATGTTTCCAAGGGACCTTCTTCTTCTTCATAATCTAAGGACACCGCAGAGCTAAAAATGAATATATTAAGAGATTGACTGCCAAGTGGTCTGCTAATTATCCTACAATAAGCTTATTTCAGACTCTGAAGTCTAGTAGGAAAAGTTTTATTCTTTTTGTCTTTATCCTATCGACTGCCAAACTACTATAATTTTAAAAGCTCAGGCCATGACAAGAACTAGATCTATCCCAAAACAAAATCACTTATTGGATAAAAAATGACACTAGCTCTCACTTACTCCAGTTAACAGTTTTTTGCACCAAGGACCTAGAAAGCTACAATTCAGGAAACTGTTTTACTCCCCTGAGACTTGCTCGCAACAGAAAGAGAAAAAGGAAGACAACATGAATACATACTTAATGAGGTACGTGAAATTTCTCTGGCTTAACTCTTCTAGGGGAA
>QANX01001541.1:0-55748 GCA_003254975.1 Ochetophila trinervis
CCAGCTCCTGGTCGATCCGAGCCCAGCTCGGGGAGCCATTAGCTTCTGGGGGATCAGCCCCCTGGCTGTTTTAGCTGCCAGCTCCTGGTCGATCCGAGCCCAGCTCGGGGAGCCTTTAGCTTTTGGGCGCTTAGCCTCTTGGCTGATTTAGCCTGTGGCTCCTGGTCGATCCGAGCCCAGCTCAGGGAGCCATTAGCCTCTGGGGGTTCAGCCCCCTGGCTGTTCTAGCTACCAGCTCCTGGTCAATCCGAGCCCAGCTCGGGGAGCCTTTAGCTTTTGGGATGCTTAGCTTTTTGGCTGATTTAGCCTGCAGCTCCTGGTCGATTCGAGCCCAGCTCGGGGAGCCATTAGCCTCTGGGAGTTCAGTCCCCTGGCTGTTCTAGCTGCCAGCTCCTGGTCGATCCGAGCCCAGCTCGGGGAGCCATTAGCCTCTGGGGGATCAGCCCCCTGGCTGTTTTAGCTGCCAGCTCCTGGTCGATCCGAGCCTAGCTCGGGGAGCCTTTAGCTTTTGGGGCGCTTAGCCTCTTGGCTGATTTAGCCTGCGGCTCCTGGTCGATCCGAGCCCAGCTCGGGGAGCTTTTAGCTTTTGGGTGCTTAGTATCCTGGCTGCCAGCTCCTGGTCGATCCGAGCCCAGCTCGGGGAGCCTTTAGCTTTTGGGTGCTTAGCCTCTTGGCTGATTTAGCATGCGGCTCCTGGTCGGTCCGAGCCTAGCTCGGGGAGCCATTAGCTTCTGGGCGTTCAGCCCCTGGTCGAATCTAGTATATGACAGCTCACCTCATCCCGTGGACCGAGGTGAACCCCAAAGGTCGAGACTTCAATAGATGGCAGCTCACCTCATCCCATGGACCGAAATGAACCCCAAAGGTCGAAACAGCTGTAGATGGCAGCTCACCTCATCTCATAGACCGAAGTGAACCCCAAAGGTTGAGACTTCAGTAGATGGCAGTTCACCTTATCCCGTGGACCGAGGTGAACCCCAAAGTCATGATGTCATTTTCTTCGAGTGCCCGCTCTCTTGTATTCGAATGATAGGTTGAGATGATATGATCTGGTCCGTTTGATTCTCTAAATCATATAGTCGGGCTCGCTCAGAGCATGGTGCTACCCATCTTGTACTTTGTCTCCAAGCTGGGGGTAGCTCCTGTGAAGGTAGTGTTGTTGGTTCAGTTGCTGGGGTTGAGGTTCCTCAGTTGCGAACGGAGCTGGTCTCCATAGGTCGCTTGCCTCCAACTCCTCTATTGGACAGCTCAGTTCTGTCCAATGTGCCCTGTTGCTCCAGATGAGTGTTCGACATTTCCTTCAGGTTCTACTCCCGTTAAATTCAGCTACAGGATGGCAGGTCTCTCTAGAGCTGGAACTGGGCGAATTTTCTAGGTGGTGAAATTCAGCAAGAACTTCCTTCGATGTTTCAGATCTTTCAAGAGTTAGAACTCAGCAACTGTTCCAGCAGCTAAAATTCAGCAGATCTTCCAGTAGCTAGGACTTAGCATCCTTTCCAGCAGCGATCTCCTCCAAAGTTTTAGGTTTGTCCGGAGCTGGACCGAGGCAGCGCATCCAGTAGCGGAATTCAAGCGGCACTCTCTGTCGAAGTTACTGGTCCATCTAGAGCTGGACCGAGGCAGCGTGTCATGAAGATGGGCCAAAGCTCGGGACCTAGGCGGAGGTCACGAATCTGGGCTAAAGCTCGGGATCTTACTGAAGACTACGGACTTGGGCGGAAGCCACAGACCTGGGCTGAAGCTCAGGAGCTAAGCCGAAGCTCGGGAGTTGGGTCGAAGCCCGAGACTAAGATGTGTTGTGGGCCATGGAACTGAGCTGAGGCTATGAGACCAAGGCTGAAGCTGGGGCCTGAGCGGAAGTTGCGGGACTGAGGCTGAAGCTAGGGCCTGAGTGGAAGCTACGGGACCGGGGCTGAGGCTGGGGCCTGGGGGGAAGCAGCGGGTTTGAGGCTGAAGCTGGGGCCTGAGCGGAAGCTACGGGACCGAGGCTGAGGCTGGGGCCTGGGCGAAAGCCATGAGACCGAGGCCGAAGCTTGGCTTGAGCTTAAAAGGGCCTGAACGGAGACTATGGACCTAGACTGAAGTCCGAGACCTGGGTAGAAGCCGTGGAACTGGACCGAAGCTGGGATCTGACTGAAGCTGGGTCCTAAGCAGAGGCCACGGGACTGGGCCGAAGTCTGGGACCTAGGCTGAGGCCACAAGACTGGGCCTAAGCTGGGATTTATATTTAGCTTGTGCACCATCACCTCCGGGTCTATTTCAGGCATATCCTTGTGGAACCAAGCAAAAACGTCTGATTCGGCTTTTAGGAACTCCACAGGCGCTTCTTTCAACTCCGATGAAAGCATTGTGTCAATTCTAGTGGTTCTCGCTGGGTCATTTGGGTCTAATTGGTTGCTTGTGAGTTCCTCCATTGGTTCTCCTCGAAGCATCCATCGCCTCATATCATCCACCTCTCTTTCTAGAACTCATTCTGGGCCTCCATCATCCGTCTGGAACTCCATCATCAATAAATCTTCAATTACCGCCTTTGCGCCAACTTTAGGAGCTGGCAAAGCATTTTCTTCACTGGTCTTAGGTGCTGGTGAAGTAGTTCTTTCGAGATGTGGCTTGGAACATTTATGCTCGGAGGATGATTTTTGCCTCCGTGATTTCTCTTTGGGCGTTAGGTTCTGTGCTGGCTCGGAGCATTTATGCTCGGAGGGTCCGGCATGGATTAGGTGGTTGAGTCTTTTGTGACGCGGCTCAGGACATTTATGTCCGGAGGTGGAAAAGATGGGCAGCGTCTCTGCGTGGGCGTCCTACTCCCTAAGAGCTGTGGCGCAGCATTGCCTGGACTCATACTGATCTCCTCGCACTAATTCAACGCCTCCTCCTTCGGTTGGGAACTTCATCATGAGGTGGTAAGTCGAGGTCGCTGCTCTCAAAGCGTTGAGGGCTGGTCTTCCTAGAATGGCATTGTATACTGATGCTGACTTTATCACCAGGAAATTTACTAAGACAGTGGATCTGTTTGGGATTTCCCCGACAATGAGAGGTAGCTCGACAGAACCCTCGGGGAAGACTGTTTCTCCAGCGAACCCCATCAGTGGTGTCCGCACGGGTTTGAGGACTTCTCTTTTCATCCCCATTGCATCGAAAGTGGGTATGTACAGGATATCAACAAAGCTTCCGTTGTCAATCAGCATCCGATACACCCTGTGGTTGGCAACTTGAGCTGTTATCACTATAGCATCGTCGTGTGGGTGTTGTACTCTTGTGGTTTCCTCGTCTGTGAATTTTATAGAGAAGCTCTCTCTTCGGGTCACTTTCGTCGGTCTGAAGGTGCAATTCACCTCGTGGTGCATGTCCAGATCTTTGGCGCCTCTCGCATACGCCTTGCGTGACCGGTTCGACTCACCTCCGACTCCTGGTCCTCCCATAATTGTCCTCACATTCCCGAGTATGTTATCCGGGTGTAGTGGAGGTGACGGTGCTTCTCATCTTCCGACATCCTCCTGCCTTGGGGGAAATGGAGTATTGGGCCCTGCAGCTTTTGCCAAAAACTCTTTTAGCTGTCCTTTCTGGATCAGGGCTTCAATCTCGTCTTTCAGCTCTGTGCATTCCTCTGTTCCGGTTTAAGTTTCTCTTGCACTGGATGATTTCCTCCGCGGAGATGTGTTTATAGGCTTCGGCAAACATCTCCGAGAACGTTCGCGGTGGGTTTTTAGCTATCGTCCTGATGAAGTCCTCATCACGGACTCCATCCTGCATGGCTTGCATTGCGCGATCGTCAGTGCAGCCCTCAATTTGTATCGTCATAGTTGAAAATCTTTGAACATATGTCTTCAAAGACTCATTCTCCCCTTGCACAACAGATGACAAGTGAGAGGGCGGCTTCTTTACTGGCCTGGCTCCTATAAACTGCGCCATGAAAGCACTCTCCAGCTGGCTAAAGGAGTTGATTGAGCCAGGGCGTAAGCCGGTAAACCAAGTCCGAGCTATCCCTCCTAGAGTTAAAGGAAAAGCGCGGCATTTGATAGCATCTTCTGCAGCTTCAAATTCCATCCACACCTTATAGCACTCTCCAGCTGGCTAAAGGAGTTGATTGAGCCAGGGCGTAAGCCGGTAAACCAAGTCCGAGCTATCCCTCCTAGGGTTAAAGGAAAAGCGCGGCATTTGATAGCATCTTCTGCAGCTTCAAATTCCATCCACACCTTATAGGCTCCAAGGTGCTCCGCCGGATCTCCCTTGCCTTCGTACCTCCCCACACTTGGCATTTTGAAGTCCTTGGGGAGCCCAGCTCGGCGTATCCCTATCCTGAATGGTGAAGTTTATTGTCCTGGTCTGGGCGCATAGACATGGGGATGTGGGTGAGGGATCAAGTATTGCTGGTCGCTACGGAATTTCATGTACGCCTCATCTTCAAGTTTCCTCTGCTCTGTTTCAATTCTTTGCGCCTCCTCGGCTTCCAGTCTCCTTCTCTCAATCTCATGCCTCTGCCTCTCCTCAGCTTCTACTCTTAGTTTTTCTTCAGCTTGGATTTTTCGCCTTTCCTCCTCGTGGATTTTCTGCCTCTCTTCTGCTCGGATGAGCCTTCTCTCTTCCTCTACTTCAGTTCGCCTCATGCGTTCACCTCGGGATTTTGCTCTCTCTTGCTCCTCCCGTGCTCGCCGTCTGGCGTCAAGGGAAGCCCTTAGGTTGCTGAGGTCCAGGTCATCATTTGGGGAAGAAAAGGCGTCGCTCACAGATCTCGTTTGCGAGCTATTTTGCTCCTCAGCTGGCTGCTGGCGGGCATACGAGGGGCAGTTTCTTCCGGGGTTTCTCCGAGTTTCGCCCGGGGGTGGTCTTGGGTGAGGTCTTGACGACGCTGGCCTCCCTTGGTCGTGTTGCTGTGAGCCTCTAGCTGCGATTCCCAGCTCCTCTCCTGGTGCTCCCCCATCTCCATGAGTCCGCGGGACAACACGGTCTCGTGGAGAGTCTACTGGAGCTGGGCTTATCATTGTTCGTGAAAACGGTTCACGGTTGGTTCGCTGCTAGTTCTCGAGGAGGCCGATGACTTGCTCCATCCGGTTCTCCAAGTTGGATATTCGAGTTCGCTCCGAGCACGGGGCAATACGTCTCTCACTTCGCCTCCGAGCTGGCGGTAGCAGTTGGGAGGGCAGAGTGCTCGGTTCAGCTGCTGGAATTGATGTCCCTCGATTCGGGAAAGAGCTAGTTTTCATGGGCTGCTTGCCCCTGGCTTCTCTGTTGGATGGTTCAGCTCCATCCAACGTGGCCTGCTGTTCCGGGTGGGTGTCTGTCATCTCGCTTCAGGTCTCGCTTTGGTTCGCCTGGGTTCTTGCTTTAGGCGGGTTCTGCTCTTGCCAGGTTGGATTCAGCTCCGGATGGGTTCAGCTTCGGCTCAGTTCACCTCAGCTCCATTTAGGTTCAGCTGCGGCCAGATTCAGCCTCAGCTAGGTTCAGCTTCAGCTTCAGTCCGGTCCACCTCAGCTTCAGTTCAATTCAGCTGCGGCCATATTCAACCTCAGCTAGGTTCAGCTTCAGCTTCAGCTCGGTCCACCTCAGCTTCAGTTCAGTCCACCTCAGCTTCAGCTAGGTTCAGCTTTAGCTTAGTCCACCTCAGCTTCAGTTCGGTCCACCTCAGCTTCGGTTCAGTCCACCTCAGCTTCAGCTAGATTCAGCTTTAGCTTAGTCCACCTCAGCTTCAGTTCAGTCCACCTCAGCTTCGGTTCAATTCAGCTGCGGCCAGATTCAGCCTCAGCTAGGTTTAGCTTCAACTTAGCCCACCTAGGCTTCAGTTCAGTCCACCTCAGCTTCAGTTAGGTTCAGCTGCGGCCAGATTCAACCTCAGCTAGGTTCAGCTTCAGCTTTAGCTCGGTCCACCTCAGCTTCAGCTAGGTTCAGCTTTAGCTTAGTCCACCTCAACTTCGGTTCAATTCAGCTGTGGCCAGATTCAGCCACAGCTAGGTTTAGCTTCAGCTTAGCCCACCTCGGCATCAGTTCAGTCCACCTCAGCTTCAGTTAGGTTCAGCTGCAGCCAGATTCAACCTCAACTAGGTTCAGCTTCAACTTCAGCTCGGTCCACCTCAGCTTCAGCTAGATTCAGCTTTAGCTTCAGCTAGGTTCAGCTTTAGCTTAGTCCACCTCAGCTTCAGTTCGGTCCACCTCAGCTTCGGTTCAGTTCAGCTGCGGCCAGATTCAGCCTTAGCTAGGTTTAGCTTCAGCTTAGCCCACCTCGGCTTCAGTTCAGTCCACCTCAGCTTCAGTTAGGTTCAGCTGCGGCCAGATTCAACCTCAGCTAGGTTCAGCTTAAACTTCAGCTCGGTCCACCTCAGCTTCAGCTAGGTTCAGCTTTAGCTTCAGCTAGGTTCAGCTTTAGCTTAGTCCACCTCAGCTTCAGTTCGGTCCACCTCAGCTTCGGTTCAGTCCACCTCAGCTTCAGCTAGGTTCAGCTTTAGCTTAGTCCACCTCAACTCCAGTTAGGTTCAGCTTCAGCACAGTTCCACCTCAGCTTCAGTTTGGTCCACCTCAGCTTTAGTTAGGTTTAGCTGCGGCCAGATTTAGCTTCGGTTAGGTTCACCTCAGCTTCGGTTAGGTTCAGTTCAGGTGCTATGGTGAAATATATTTTTTTTGGCAGATTTCTTTTGTTTCTTTTCTTTTCTGCTAGCCTCTCTCGTTTTCTTTTTTTTTTCTTTTTTTCTTTTTTTTTTAGGGACCAGCACCTTAACTTTCAGAAGCACACAACACAAATATCACCCAAAAAAGGGCTGAAACATCAAGACAAATCGAGAACTAGACCTATGAATAACCGAGAGCTAGAGCAAAACAACTATGAACCCTAAACAAGAAAGCTGAAAAGGCAAGCTTAAGAACTAACAAAACTCGAGAAGCTAGCAAAACATAATAAAACTAACCACACTTGAAAAACCCGTGGGTTGCAAGGATGCAAGAAAAAAGGCACAAACGGTGGAAACACCGGGAAGCTTAATGAAGATACAAGAAAAATGACAAAAACGGTGGAAATACCGGTTCACCAAGACAAAAATGCAAAGATTTCAGAAGTGAAAAACAACCACAAACATGAGAAATAAAATATGGAAACAAACGCTTCCCACAGACGGCGCCAAAATGTTGTGGCGATTTTTCGTCTCGGACCGGGCTTCTCGGGTTCCTGCAAAAACGGAGCCAAACCGGTTAGAGGGACGCCGGTGTGGTGGCCGGCGTTTCCCCTCCGATGCTTAAGTCAGTCCTCATCCTTAGTTCAAGAGCATAAATGACTAGAAAATGGTCTAAAAAATGGGGATCAAAGTTGGAGAAAGGGGGGAGAAAAAATGGAGAGAAGCTAGAGAGAAAGGGAGAGCCAAAATAATGAAAAATGGACTCCAAAAATCTGGAATGGGAAAGAATGGGAGGGATGTCTGGTTTTTGGGAGGTGAGGGAGATAGTGAATAATGCCTCCTCCTTTTTTTGTTGAATCATGGTTAAAGGGGGGTTGAGTAGTGGTTGAAAATGTCAAAATCAAGGCTTTAATGGTCTTGGGAAGGAGTTTTTTGGGAGCTACCGAATTTTGGGGAAATGGGAGTGATGGGGGGTAGGTGAGAGTGATGGGGAGTAGGTGAGAGTTGATGGCTCTTTAGGGTTTTGTGCCCAAAAAATCTGATATCTCATTTTTCCTTTGGATGGCCAAGATTCAACATCAAAAGGTCCCTTCATAGATGAGTGACACCTAGCAAAGTGTATTTTAGGCCTTGGGCTTTAGAGTATTGTCACTATTTGGCCCACCACACTAAAAATAGGTATATATTCTACTACCTTTAATGATAAAGCATTAGGTCCAAAAATGCCTACAATAGATATATATATTATTTTTTTTAAATAAAATAAAAAAAAACTAGATAGTGCTAATTTTATCAAACATGCACAGCTAATACTGTCAAAAATTAAATATTAAAATTGAGTTTGTAAAAAATTCCAAACATAAAAGAGTGCAAAAATGCCTATATTTTTCTAGTGTTATTTGAATATAGGACCTCACAGAAGAGTCTCATTCTATTATTCAATTATTTTTAATTATATTTATTTAAACAAATTATTCATATCTAAGATATTTTAAAATTTTAATCAATAAAAAAAGAATGTCATTTTGGTACATATCTTAAACGTTAACTGAGCCTCTGACATTATTCTAAGCATATTTTCAAAAAAAATTGAAAAATTATTTTTTAACATGGTTCATTCTATAGTTTTGAAAAGAGTAAACTACGTTTTAGATATTTAAATTATATCACGAATTATAAATATATCTATTTTTTTTTTGTAGTTTAGTATTTAAATTAATTAAAATATTATACTGTTAATACTTTCATAAAAATCTGTCATTAAATTTATATGTGTCACTCTATCTTTTAACTCTCTTTCCTCTCTCTCTTTTTTCTCCTAAAAATATTTAAAAAAACATTAATCTCTTTTTTTTTTTTTTTTTTTTTTTCTCTCTTAAAAAAAACTAGAAAAGAAATTTAAAAAAATAATCCTACCCTCTCTCCTCTCTTTCTATTCTCTCTCTCTGATCTTTTTATTAAAAAAAATAAAAAAGTGTTTTGCATAGGGATTGATGCAGAGTGAAACAAAAAATTGGAAGCGAAGAAAAACTGAAAAAATAAACACTGAGATGATTTTCTAAGAAGCTTATTTTTATTAAACACCATAAGCTATTTATATAACTTTTACAGGAATATGGAAACAAGAAATTAGGAGATCATGCCTACTAAGAGTTTAACAAGCACAATTAATGGAAATTTAAAGAACCCCCTAACTTTAAGTTAGTTTTATAATCTAAAACAAGAAAGTAATGAAAAATAGCAATAAACCACATTCTGGAACATGGCCAATTATTCCAATAAAAGCGGGTGTGTATGTAGCTGGGAAATCACAAAGTTTGTACTAATTTTAACACTCCTCTTTAGTGCAAACTCACTATCAACAACTCCCGGAGGTACTGTAACTTTGGTTTCACCAATGCCTTTGTAAAAATGCCAACCACTTGATCATTGGTACGAATATTCACCATTTTAATTTCTTCACTCAGCACCTTCTCACAAACAAAATAATGACGAACCTCAATATGCTTTGTTTGTGCATTAAAGATAGGATTTGACGCAAGCTTGATGGCACTTTCATAGTCACATTTGATTTGCACATCATAGCCAACTTCAGATAGCATATCTCCAATCAACCTTTTTAGCCAAATGCACTCATGTGTAGCCATAGTTGCAGCCACATACTCTGTCTCTGTACTTGACAAAGCAATAATATCTTGCTTCTTGCTGCACCAAGAGATCACTAGTAAACCTATGCCAAAACAATATCCTGAAGTTGAGTGACGATCATTTATGTCTCATGCCCAATATGCATTAGTAAATCCACTCAAAAAGAAATGATTACACTCTTTATACCAAAGTCCATAACTAAGAGTTCCTTTTACATAACGTAAAATTCTCTTAGCAACATCAAGATGAGTAGTTCTGGATTCTTGCATAAATTGTGAAACAACTCCAACAGAATATAAATTTTTTGGCCTTGTGATGGTTAAATAGATTAGACTTCCAACAAGCTGCCAAAATTTCATTGAATCTTTCAATGGTCTTCCTCCATCTTCCTTCAACTTGAAATTTGACTCCATTGGAGTAGCTTTCTCCTTTGACTCTCCCATGCCAAAATGCTCCAGAAGGCTCCTTGCATAATTCCTTTAAGAAATGAAATATCTTTGACCTAGTTTTTCTTTTATCATATAGCCATGAAAGGCAAATTGAAGCTAAATATGAAAGCTTCCTATCTGCAACTCCATTTTGTTGTGGGATTTCTGGCCAAGTCATATGACGAAAAATACTATTGTCATTGCAAAATTTGAAAAATTCATCAGACATAAACTCACCACCATTGTCACTTCAAAGGCATTTGATCTTCCTCTTAAACTCAATTTCAACGGCACATTTAAACTCCACAAGTTTGGTCAAAGCTTCACTTTTCTCCTTCAAAAATTTCACCCTCGTGAACCTTGAGCGATCATCCACCAGAACCATAACATATCAATGTCCGCTATAGCTTGGTGTTCTTGTCGGTCCCATCAAATCTGTATGAACCAATTCAAAAGGTGTGGATCTTTGGTTTGATGACATCTTAAAAGGAATATGATGTGATTTGCCAAATTGGCAGCCTTGACAAATCACATCTTCACGAACATTCTTCAATGTTGGAATGCCATCCACCAAGCTTTTGGAATAAATTTGCTACAGCATTTGGTAGCCTGCATGTCCCAAACGAGCATGCCAAATTGCAGCACTATCAGTCTTACTAGTCTTCTCATAAGCTTCACATGCTGACATAACAAACATAGAACCTTTCTTATTGCCAATAAAAAGAACATTAGCAAAAATCTTCTTCACATTTCCGACACCTTCACATGGACTAAACAACACACATTTTCCAGAATCAATAATTTGAAAAATTGAAACTAGATTTTAGTCAAACCTGGCACATGATAAACATCATCAAGCTTTATGCTTCTAGTTTCATCATCAGCTTCAATCATCACAACACCTTTTACTACTGGATAGGTCGAATTATCTGCAGTAACAATAACTCGATCTCCACAATGATCCTGCACCTCAAAAAACAAAGAATCATCTCCAGTTACATGGTGAAAGCATCCGGAGTTAATAATTCACTCCTCATTTTTTATGTTGCTGACATAATTTGCAACGACTTCAACAATAAAACATTGCTCCCATTTAGGATTCTCATCTTCATCATTTGTGCATGTCGTATTTGCTTTGTCAATCTTCAAATGACAATTTTTCATGATGTGACCAATTTTGCCACACCTGTAACATGTAACAACTTTCTTATTTTGTGAGTTGTTACTTTTTTTTGCATTTGATTCTTCTTCTTTGTTTTTGTGCATGGAATCCCATTCTTTTTTTTTTTGTTACTGGATGCATTTGGCATGTTTTGCTTTCCCTTCGAAAAAAGAACAGCATCTTACTCATAATTCTTTGTCATCTGCTTTGCCAGAACTTCCTGATTAGAGAGGAGATTCTCCAATTTCTCTACAGAAGGCTGTTGTCACCATCCTTGAATAGAAGTAACGAAAGGTATGTACTCCTTATTCAATCCACAAATGAGATACCAACGCAAACGAGGTTTGCTAATTTTCTTATCCGAATATATTTTTGAAATCTAAGCACAAATACTTTTAATTTTCAAAAAATATTCTGAAATAGACATACCTTCCTGCTTCAACATGGCCAGTTCATTTTCCAACAATTGCAATCTTGCAGTATTTATCTTGGTAAACAACTTTTCGAGTGTTTCCCAAACCTCTTTTGGAGTGCTGAGATCACGAACATGGTCAATAAACTCCTTACTGATTGATGTATTCAAAGCAAAGAGAGCATTTCCTCATTTGATCTTCCACTTCCTTCATGTTTCAGCATTCTGTGGAACATTTGTAAGAATTGTTGCTTCATTATCAACAATCAAATCCCATAGATCCTAACCCTGAATGTATGCCTCCATACACAATTTTCAGTATTTGTAATTGTTGTCTACAAGCTTCTCCATCCCATTCTGAATATTTCCCCCATTTAAGACCTCCGTTGGAGCAACCAATAACCTTTCTTTCACACTCAAACTGTCAAATTTCAAAGAAAGTTTGAAAAAATATTGGACCTAGTAACCTGGCTCTAATACCATAAAACAAAAATTTGGAAGAATAAAAAACTGAAAAAATAAACACAGAAATGATTTTCTAAGAAGCTTTCTTTTATTGAACACCATCAGCTATTTATATAGCTTTTACATGAACATGGAAACAAGAAAATAAGAGATCATGCCTACTAAGAGTTTAACAAGCACAATTAATGAAAATTAAAACAACCCACTAACTCTTAAGTTAGTTTTAAGACCTAAAACAAAAAAGTAATAGAAAATAGCAATAAACCACGTTATGGAACTTGGACAATTATTCCGATAAAAGCAAGTGTGTATGTAGCTGGAAAATCACAGAGGTTGCACTAATTTTAACACAGAGGTGGGAGAGAAAAAAAAAATGAACAATAAAAGTAACTGAAAAATACAGACGGTTAGTAGAAAAGAAAGAAAATGGGAGTTTTGGTATGGGTTTTTTGACATCGAGTTCTCTTAATTATTTAATTATTATTTTTTGGATCTTCAGGAATTTTTATACCAGAGTGATGCATACCAAGCTACGGATTGATATAATCTATTCTGCTTAGGCTTTATCCAAATCAGCAATGAAATAGCAATGGATGCCATTATATATTTTGTTTCTAGTTATCATTCTTCCCAATATGATATCAACATTTTTGTCCGAAGGTAAAATTCAAAAAAACAAAATCACAATCTCAATTATTTATTTTAAAAAAAATTCTAGNAAAGGCATTTGATCTTCCTCTTAAACTCAATTTCAACGGCACATTTAAACTCCACAAGTTTGGTCAAAGCTTCACTTTTCTCCTTCAAAAATTTCACCCTCGTGAACCTTGAGCGATCATCCACCAGAACCATAACATATCAATGTCCGCTATAGCTTGGTGTTCTTGTCGGTCCCATCAAATCTGTATGAACCAATTCAAAAGGTGTGGATCTTTGGTTTGATGACATCTTAAAAGGAATATGATGTGATTTGCCAAATTGGCAGCCTTGACAAATCACATCTTCACGAACATTCTTCAATGTTGGAATGCCATCCACCAAGCTTTTGGAATAAATTTGCTACAGCATTTGGTAGCCTGCATGTCCCAAACGAGCATGCCAAATTGCAGCACTATCAGTCTTACTAGTCTTCTCATAAGCTTCACATGCTGACATAACAAACATAGAACCTTTCTTATTGCCAATAAAAAGAACATTAGCAAAAATCTTCTTCACATTTCCGACACCTTCACATGGACTAAACAACACACATTTTCCAGAATCAATAATTTGAAAAATTGAAACTAGATTTTAGTCAAACCTGGCACATGATAAACATCATCAAGCTTTATGCTTCTAGTTTCATCATCAGCTTCAATCATCACAACACCTTTTACTACTGGATAGGTCGAATTATCTGCAGTAACAATAACTCGATCTCCACAATGATCCTGCACCTCAAAAAACAAAGAATCATCTCCAGTTACATGGTGAAAGCATCCGGAGTTAATAATTCACTCCTCATTTTTTATGTTGCTGACATAATTTGCAACGACTTCAACAATAAAACATTGCTCCCATTTAGGATTCTCATCTTCATCATTTGTGCATGTCGTATTTGCTTTGTCAATCTTCAAATGACAATTTTTCATGATGTGACCAATTTTGCCACACCTGTAACATGTAACAACTTTCTTATTTTGTGAGTTGTTACTTTTTTTTGCATTTGATTCTTCTTCTTTGTTTTTGTNGATGACAAAAGAAAACATAGACTAACATATTTATTACCATTTTACCAAAACAAAAATAAACATATTTATTACCTGGGACAAAAACCATATTTGATAGCATAAAATTGGTTCTCTATGGATGAATAGTAATAATTCCATTCATTTTTACCAATAAAAAAAGAAGCAATAATTCCATTCATATCCATACCAAAACTATGCCCTTTCATTTTCTGGTCCGTGACTAGACATCCATCGGCCACATAAACATGGAGCTGACAGAAGCAAATATAAAAGCTTAATTGAGTTCAGATAGTGCCACTTTAAACACAAGCATTTACATAAATCAGTTTATCTGAAGGAGCTCTGAAAATGTGGAACCTGCAGACATGAAACGGGTGCCAAAGCACGAACATCATTATCAGCTCGGAATGAAAATTTTCACCATACCAGCTTAAAAATGCTATGATCATCTCAAAGTGGAAACCAACTTAAGCAAGGTCCCAAGAGGGCAATTAGTGGTAAATCTAAATCCCCTCAAAATCTCCAATGCAAGCCATTCGATCAAGCCTCCAAACACATACCCAATACACAATGGAAAATAAAGAAAAAATAGAGAAGCAAACACCTATAAAACCTTTTGATCAGTGCAAATCATTGCATCACAATGCTAATGTAAGTAAACTATGGTCTATTAAGAACAATAAAGAGTTCTATGACAACCAGGATGGGCAAACGCCCATATATTCTAAGACTCTTAGCAACAATTGCATATGGACTCCTCCAAGATTTCTTACAAACATAAATGATCAATAGAAACAATTTGCTTTACAAAGAAGAGTTCATGACAATTTACAATTCATTTGTCTGCAGAGGTAGTAGGCAACCTCCATCTCAGAATTTCATCCAACCTAAGAAATTATTTGGTAGCATCAGCAACACCAGCTATGCCCAAATTCAGAAGTAACAACTGGTATGAGATTTCACCATCAACAGAGAAATCCCTACAGAAATTAGCAAACACTAATGTCATAATCAGATAAATGACAGAAACATGCTAAAAGCAATACAACACCTAAATAGCAAGTTAAGAACGAGCTATATTTTATTAGTGGATTATCATGTTAACAATTGTGAGAACATTTTCTCAGTTCCACAGCTCAGAAACGCTTTAGGATGTCAAAGTATCACCAGAACCAAGCCAGAAAATCCTGCAGTTCCGCTTATAATAAATTTGAATGTAATGAAGCAAAACTTTTTGTAAACACTTAACTAAATGTAAATCAAAATGCACAAGAAAATTGTTTAGATTTTTTTTTTACATTGCGTTACTTTAACAAAATTTAAAAAAAAAAAATTAAAATTAACTTATTTCAATCAAAAAAATATATAGAAAGAAAAGTTAAAGAAACTTTGAATAGGTAATTCGGTATTTGACTATTTTTTACTGATCATATGATCAGATTGTATTGTAACCTCAAGCAGTTTTAATTTAATTTTTTTAACCACTTGAAGTGACCATATTTGATGAAATAAGAAATTCTAAATATATGCATAAATAACAGAGCTCCAACAGAACATAAAAGTGGCCAAGTAACAGTGCAAGGACAAACATTACATTACAATTATTTTTGTGTTTTGATGTCAGTAAAGCGATAAGCATAACTAGCTCAAATGCTTTTATTTTCTTTGTACTATTCTCTTTGATGAACAACAAAAGCTAAATCCATATATTTTATTTCCTTTTCCTCATTGATCTCAAACAAAACATAGCCTAATTACCATATGTAATCCTGTTAACTCTACATATCCTGTTAACTCTAATAAGCATATGAAATCCTGGTAACTCTAATATGCATATAAATCCAATAACTTCTATGTTGTAAAGAGAATATTTAGAAAATTCAATTTACAGGAGACATAGGAAGCTGAAAACTAGTAAACCATAAGAAGAAGATGAAGACAAAAAAACTTCTTAAAACAGATCAAGGCCGAATTTTACTCACAATACAGAGAGTCTACATAAGCTACAGCTCACTGTAGTTGCGCCAAACTGCACGAAATTCCTCACGAAATGTGTTCAAACGAGCTTTCAAGTTAGGTGTTCTGAAGCTAGCATGTAGTACAGTGGCTGAGGAAGAGAAGAGAGAAAGGTAGACAGAAACAGGTCAATCAATGAATAGGCATATAAAATGCATGATTTTGTCGAGCAAATAGCATACCAAGAAGTCCGATGGCGAGCGCCCATAAAACAGTTAACAGACCCGCAAAAGCAAACCACAGAGTAAAACTCACTACATAAAGGAAAACATATGCTTAGTAAACAATTCAAGTAGGTAAAAAACTAGCTTGCTATGACTGATATAGGAAAGATGACATTGCTCCCAAGATTTTATTACCAGAAGAGAATATCAAAACAAACACCCATCGAGGCCGGCCACAAATATATATTGCTCTTTTTGCCGATGGACGTCCACGAAGAACAGGCCTGGCATAACTAAACAATCAGAGAAGCAACAAAACTTGATACATGGCAGGAACTAACAAGTAGATTAGACTTACGTAAGAGGAGGCCTCATTTTTGCTGCTAAATGTGGAGAGAATTGCCTTACAGTTCTTGTTACCTTCTCACTAAAAGTACCTGCAAAACTGTTGCAATAGTTCTTAATACCAGTAAAATGGTTACCAAGAAATTAGTGAAAATAAATGATGTCCCATATAAAAAGAACATTTTGAATCCTGGAATGATGTGATATAACAGCAATTTGATAACCAATATTCAAATGAAAAGAAACTGATAATCAAAATGGCAACTAAGTTACTAAATTCTGTAATAACAATGTTGGAACTGAGATACATAAAGCTCATACGCAACACAAGTATACAATATGAGTAACACGACTTACCTATCATTTAGAAAAGCAATGCTTAGTGCGGTCAGAAAAGCAGCTAGAAGAGACAATGGCCTCCGAAGAAACCCCAACCCTGCAGTTGATGGTGCAAATGTAAAAAATTTATCCCCGCATAAAACGAAAAATAATTTACAACTATAGTTTTCTTAACTTACCAAGAACGAAAATGATCAAAATGAAGTAGTTCGTTCGGTAACTGCACACAATATGAAAAATTGAAATTAATCTAAAAAAACTGAATTCAAGAAATTGAAAATCCCACTCATCTATTTACTTCAATAAAACATATAACTTTTAAGAAAACAAAGGAAACGAGAAGAAACAAATATCTTGGATAATTTTTCCCCTCTGATGAGTTCAGAATTTTTTGAGGAAATAAAAAGAAGTTGGCAGCGTATAGGGGAGATAGAGACTGTATCATAATCTCTGGTAGTTAATTAAAAAAAAAAAAAAAAACTGAAATCCACTAAAAAGAGCTGAATACGGCTTCATGCAGCTTGAGTTTCACATTTTTCCGATTCCAATCACGAAAGTATACAAAATCGAGTACACAAAAAAAAAATGCTAATTATAATAATTATAAATAAATAAATCTACAGGCAGTTGAGCAATAACAAAGCACCTCAACCAACAATATAGCATGTTATTTTTCGTCTCTTTTACGAGTATTCACCCCAACGCAGTTACCGTTCGCTTACAGATAGGCAAATATGAGTTAGGGTTTATACAATTTACTCTTCTTCTTTTTTTCTTTTTTCTTTTTTTCAAATTTCACGATTTTCTCAGCAGACAAACAAGACGAATAGAAATCGACGATCAATAAACGAAAAGAGACGATTCAATCCACAAGCAAATTACAAGAGAAACAGCACTGGAAAAGTAAAATAAATCCAAAAAAGAAAAGAGAAAAAGAGAGAAAGGGGAAAGGTACTAGTAGAGGTTGCATTTGAGGCGGCTATTCCATTTGGGGTAGGATCTGGGGACGGTGAATCTGGAAAAGAATTCGGAGAGAGGACGAGGCGGCGATGACCAGTCGACCTCGCGAAGGGCGTCGATCAGATCCTCCGCTGTGACGTTGCCCCAATCCATACCTCGATGATGGCTTTTGTGTGAAAATTAGTGGTTTCCGTACACTGGAAGAAGAAGAAGAAGAAGATATTGTTGGTACAACTGTCACTGCAAAGGAAACGAAGGGAATCTAATTGAACAAGACCATAGGACCAAATTGATTTACGAGAAAACCCGATTACCGATAAGAGAAGGGACTTCAAACTTTTGCAGTGGGATTGGGATCCGATTTTCGTAGCGACTGCCTATTTGGGAATTTCGGTATATGGAAAAAATAATTAGTAGTATCTCACTGCATCTTCGAACCGTGGACCTGTAACAGTTTAGAGCTTACTTTTTCTCTTTTGGCACCCAAATTTTCCCAGACCAGTAACGTTCCAATTTTTACTACGTCATTATAGGTTTTTTTTTTCATAAAAAAATGATGTTATTTTTAACGGATATGTTACGTGTGACAATTTAATTCACCAAAAACTATAGGCTTCCTTACTCATATAGATTAGATTAATATCCACAAAGCCTATATTATTAATTATGGTCATCAACTTTGGTTTAAAACATCCAATTCTAGATTCTCTAAATTATTAGGAGTATTCTTGGATCCCTAATATGCCAGATTTTAAATTGTTGCCTAGATACTCTCGCTGTTCAGGTAAATGAAGCATGGTGAATTATTCAAGAGGGCTGAATGGTAGATGGAATGAAAATCTTCTTGAGGAGATGTTTGATGATGTTTCAATCTCGAATATTAAAAATATATTCTAGTGCCGTGCTGATTCCAAAGATAGATGAATGTGTGTGGATTTCCTCAACCACGAATAAATTTACAGTAAAATATATTTTTCATGTATTTAGTTTCTTGAGCAACATGTGAATTTTTGGTGAAAATTTATATGAGTTAGCAAAATACACGACAAGCACAAGTTTTTCTTATAGAAATTAACTAACCATGGTTTTTCAATCTTGGCTTGGCTTTAAAATCGAATCATTTTTATCTCTTTAGCTTATTGCATACATGGATGTGAAACTACTAAAACTGTTTGTCATTTATTTTTTTTATTGCCATGTTGCCAAAGCGTTGTGGTTTGCCTTGTCTTGGAATATTAGATGGAAAGGTTTTGACAACCAAGATGTGTTTGAGATCTTAATTTGTTTGTCTTATGGAACCCTAGAGGTTTTTATTTATTTATTTATGATGGCTATGAGGATAATTTTTTATTTTTTGTTGTTGTTGTTGTTTTAGATGCCATTTGGAAAGTTAAGAATTCGTTTCTTAATGAATGGAGAGTCTAGAGCAGTGGAGGACCATTCGAAGGATTTACTTAACAAGTTTAGTGAGTTCTCTACGAGTTATTATTAGTTTGTGATTTTTTGAAATTGAGAGGTCCTTTGTCCTGTCTTGGTGGAGACATCCTCATCCTAGGACTATAAAGACACTTCGGTTAAAGGTGGTGTGGTTGTGATTGATGCGGTGGCTTGAAACTGTCATGGTGAGGTGGTTGGCACCTTTGTGTGCAAGGAAAGGATTGACATCCTTGCTGCAGCTAAAGCTTTTGGGTCAAAGCTGTGAAGTTTGCTACTAGGGAGGGCTGGACTGAGGTCTGTTTTGAGAGTAATGCTAAATTTGTTATTCAAAATCTGAATTTTCCCAACTTACTTTTGTCTCATTGGTCTAGTTATAGTCTTTGTTAAGGAGATTAGGGGGAAGTGTGTGTGTTTTTGTTTCTTCTTCTTTAAGTTTGGATTCCCAAAGTTTGTAATAAAGTGGATGACCTCCTACATAGTTGGCGGTGGACATCATGGTTTCGGGAGTTGTGGTTCTTGGTGTGTTGTTGAGATTTTTTTGTTGTGGTTATAAATCAGGAGTGCGGCCAAGCTGCCGCTTCGTAATTTTGGCTTTTGCTCTCTTTTGGATTATAAGACATAATTCTTTAGCAAAAAAAGTATATTATAGAATTAATGGTTTCACATATTATTATGACACTATAAGAAATTTGGAATTTGGGCTACAGCCACGAAAATTCTAGCTACAAATTAATTTTCGTAACTGAAGATACCCTTTCAGTTTCGAAAAAAAAATTTCGTGACTTTACGAAATTTGAAATCGTAACATTTTTTCGTGACTAATTGGTCAATTTTTCGAAGGAAAATTTTCCCTCCAAAAATTAAACATCTACAGTTACAAATTTTTCGTGTTTATGACTAATAGTATGTGTTTGACTGGTCAACTTCGTAATATAATCAGTCACAAAAATAATTTCGTAACAGAAAATTGTTTTTTAATTTTTTAATTGAAAATTAAATAAAAGTAAATGTAAGTTGCCCAAAACGACACCGTTTTGGACTGGGTTTTGTTCGCGCCCTTTCATAAACCAGTGCGTTCTGGCCTTCATCATTCAAGCTTTAGTTTGGCCGCCATTACACACCCAGCTACTACCCTGTCCAGCCGAACCCAAACTCCCCGACGAAGCCAGAGAACCTGGTTTCCCATCTGCCTTCGAACTCGTCGCCGCTTCGCCCAAACGCATTCGAGGTGAACTTCGGTGCTTTTATGCATTGAATGCATAGATTTGTTGTTCATGTCTGTTCTACTGTTTCGATTTTTTTTTTCCATCAAATTTTATCTTTCTTTTCTACAATGTATCATGAATGCAACACTAATGAGGCTGGGTTGTTCATATTTGTTCTCCCTTCAATTTAGGGTTCCATTGTTGGGAATGGTTTTTGTAATATTTAAGTTTGTATGTCCAAAATTTGTGTGTGTATTTTGTGTGGATGATTTAGTTCGAAACCAGCAGTTTAACTGGTATTAAGATGACTAATTTGGCCACATGATCATTGTAATTTTGCATCATTTATATATCCACATGTACTGAAATACATTAACAAGATGAGGAATGTAAGTTGATGAGGTTGCAAAATGTTATATGGTTAATGTGATATCCCCTGTTTGACGAGATTGGTATTTGTTTGTGACCCTTAAAATTGACTCTTATAATGCATGCCTAAACTTAAAATGTAACAGGTAGACAGCAAAGAAAAATCAAAATTTGACCTTTAAAATGCATGCCTAAACTTAAAATGCTTTTATATGAGTTAGCATACAAATGAGTTGGGGAGAGAGAGAGAACCCATTAGTTTCTGAGCTTACTTTGATATCCCCTGTGCTTCAATGCACTCCATTAACTTCTTGTTGAAACACAAATATTTTGTTAAAACATTATACTCAATTGATGATTTTTATAGTTCAAACACTATGAACAATAAGTTCAATTACCGTCTAGACAAGAACTTTGCTGCCTTCACATTAGACGAGCTCTCCAGCCAATTCCTATACTTACTAAACCTATAGAGAAATTTATATTATTAATAATAATCAAAACTTTGAAAAGTGATTCGAAGTGAAGAGGAAACTAGACTATATTTACCTTACAAAGCCTTCAAGTGGATCATCCATATCATCAAGACCATTAGCATATAGGAAGAATTGTGTACTTCAGCCTAAGGCAGCAAAGAATCCAAATATAGCAAAATCCCTCTCCAAAACCTGCAATGACATCGAATGCCCATGACAACATATTTAGGAGTAAAACAATTTTCATGCCTAAGTGTTGTTTTTTTATATGATGCTATGATCTGTTTGGAAACCATGTAATATCGTATTAATTGTGGTTGTGGAAAATAATTTCCTATAGTTGTAACATGATATTTTCAATGATATGTAATGGATTGTTTTAGTATTACATAATGATGTTTTTTTATATCATGCTATGATCTGCCTGTCTGAACTTGCATATATACTGACTGTCTAATCATGTAGCGAGAAACAAAAACATCGAATATGCGTGGAACCTCAAACAGTCGCCAAGGGAAACTTCCTGTCAGGTCTTCTCCTCAGAAAAGGCCAATCAATGCGAAAGAAGCGGCTTCATTAGAGACTTACAAAATACGAGATACAGCGTCTCAATCACAAAGGCCAGCGTGGGCAATTTATGAAGGTTTGTTCATATCAAACTTATTTTGAGTATGCTTGCATATCAGTTTTAGCCATACAATTATAATTTACACCATCTGAAATGCATGTTAGACATGACAAACTTCCAATATTGCAGGAGAATGTTCAGCTCGAAGGGTGAGGACATCACCAAGAAGGAAGAGACAAAATGTAGACAATTCGGTAGCACTGACCACTCCCCCACGTGAAGTGCAGCAACCACAAGGTAACATCCCCCCCCNACCCACACCCCCCCAATCCTTCGTATTTCCAAGCTGTTCATCACTTGTTATTGCTTTGTTAATTAGACAAGTCAGAAAATATTTACACTACCATATTAAAATAAATATTGGTTACCCTACACCCTAAATTGCATGAGTTGTTGTTACAAAGGATGTAGAATAACAACCAAACTGTCATATTTTGTACATATTGAAAAATTTATTTGGATGCAAAATTTTCTGTTATATGTTTTGCTGCAATCTTCCAGACTCTGTTCCTTTTTTTTTTTTATCAATATTGATGTGGCCACGTAGAACACACATTATAACATGAAAATGGGGAAATCTCAATTATAAGATTTAGTTTTCTGTTTTGCTGAAATCTGGCCTACTTTGGTCTTTTATTTTTTTTATATTCCCTGTTTTGGCCACGTAGAACACACATAATGACATGAAAATGAGGAAATGTCAATCGTAATTGAGCTTTACATAACAACCTATATATTGAATCCCCACCTTATGAACTAATAAATGTACATCATTGACCTTTATTATTGCAGGAGAAACTTCAGCTGGAGCACTTAGATCATCCCCCCAAAGAGAGCAAAATGTAGACAACGAGGTAGCACTTATCACTCCCCAACGTGGTGTGCAGCAAAAAAGAGTTACTGGATCCCATGGAAGAGGCAGAGGCCGAGTGATGTTGCCTACCAGGAGAAGCCCGAGAACAAGGGTTTTGGAAGAAACGATAACTGCAGGGCAAGAAGTAGAGAGGGAAAACGAAGAAGATTACCAAATGCATCCCCCCCATGTGTCGGATGAGGAGAACGAGGATGATGATGTTGTTGGAGGTGAGATTTCTGAAATGCAACATAATTTACAGAGTATTGTAATATAGTTAAACTTCTTTTATGCAGTAGTTGTCAATAATGTTTATCTAATATTACACTTGCTGCTTCCTTTCATAGATACATCAATTACAACAACACAAACAAAGACACGTGGTCACACTCGTGGGTTGGGAATATTGAATGAGAAAGAGAGGCAAGAAAAATTAGATGTCAAGATTCCACAACACATTATGAGAGCAGTAGGACCAAATGCTCAGAAATTCAGCACTGAAATAGGGATTTTGGTTAGAAACATTCCACCGAAACATGTTGATAGGTGGAAGGACATCGATTACAAGACCTGTGTTGAACCTATGATCGGGCATCTAAAAGTAAGTTTGAATTGGCATGTAACTAAATTTAGTCACTTATAGTTTATAAATCAGTCAATATATTTGAAGTGGGGGAGGATGACCTATTTGAAATGGTTTTGCCGTGCACATCTGGTTACGTATGTGGATAAGGTGAAGGTGCGAAGCCCCAAAGATCTAAAACGTCGAGGGTTCAAAACGCTTTAAAAGAAGCTGAAGAGGCTCGAAAGAGAGAAGAGGCAGCAATGGAAAAAGCTGCCAGCGTTGAGATGCAAAACGAGGAACTTAAACAAAGGCTGAAAGTGTACGAGGATCGCCATACCAATTACATGACTTACATCAAGGAAATGCAGCTGCGAATGGACTCCTTTGAGCTTAATATGCCCAATGAGACAACTCCTACTGATGAAGGTACTTGTGAATAATCAAGTAGAAGTTTATGAAATTATGTTAATGAGCCTTACATTACTCATATATGTAGCTGAAAATGTTTAAGGATGTTTCTGCTTGACTGATGTGCAGGTTCTCATAGTTTGGACTCCGAATGAATGTGGTATGCAAGCATTGATGCCTTACTTTTGAGATGGAAGTAAATATTAGTTGGAAGGTTACTAAGTTAATATATATTTTTTGAAGATGTTAAGTGCTAACATCTTAACTTGCACATGATGTGAATAGCTTTGAGAAACTGAATTAGCAATGCTGAAGAGTTAGTCTTTTGATATTTTGTGGATAGTATAATATTTTGAAGATGTTAGGTGCTAACATCTTAACTTGCACATGATGTGAATAGCTTTGAGAAACTGAATTAGCAATGCTGAAACTTTAGTCTTTTGATATTTGGTGGATAGTATAATATTTTGGGATGGTTAAATATATAAGACAATTGTTTTTTAATTTTCTTTGTGAAGTGCTTTCATTTGGTATTTGTTTTTGATATTTTGTGGATGGTATAATACTGTGGCTGGCTGGTTGTGGATGTGATATATATGGAACTAATATATGTTTTATTTCAGCACTTTACTCTAAAAACTGGCTATATGTGAGTGACTAATTAATATTCGACTTGTAACACAGCCATTTGCAACAATTATGTATAAACTCCGTGGCTAAATGTAATAGCCACGAAACATGAAATAGTTCGTGGCAAACTGTACCTGTTTTAGTTACGTACATCGCGTCGTGACTAAAAAAATTTCAATCTATTATGAAAATTTCTTTCGTGGCACCTGAAAAGTTACAATTTGCAATGAAGTTTTCCATGGCTAATGAATACCTTTTAATATTAAAAGAAACCACATCGTGACAAAAAGTACAAATGCAATAACGAAAATGTTTTATCGTGGCTAATATAGTGTACAATTAGGCACGAATGTTTTCATGGCTGTTTCGAGCGCAATTTAGTTACGGGCCAAACTATAGTGCGTAAAACATTTGGAAATAGTCACGAACAATATGTCCTGCCTATTAATGAAATAGTCACGACATTATTCGTAACTGGTTCATATGCTTCAGCCACGAAATCAGTAGTTTCAGTAACGAATATTTTGAATTTCAGTTACAATATATTGTCGTGACTGAATGTGCCGGTCACAAAAGTGACCAAAATTTTGGATTTGGCCTTTAGTCACGAAAGACACTTTTTTCGTGGCTAGGGACTTTCAGTGACGCACCTACTGTCACGGAGCTGTTACGACGTATTTTGCGTAACTAAATGGGTTTAGTGACNTTTTTTTTTGATATTTTCTTGCTTGAAACAATGTTCATGAGCCTTAACTATAAGTTCGTATTAATTTAAAAAGGTTTTAATGCATAATAAAACTTTTAAAATTGAATTTGTTCATATAGAAATCTATATAATTAATTTGTGTATTGATACTTTATAATTTAAAAAAAATTGCATATGAATTAAATTTAGTTAAAATTGATGTCAACTTATAATTTACGTGTATAACAAGTAATTTTCAAAATTAATTTTTTTATTTTTATTGCACCTAAAATTAAAAAACTAAAAAACAATGTTTAAAATTTGTTTATGGTTTTTTTTTTTACAATTAAAAAAAAACAATATTAAAAGTCACTTAATATGCATGTGACTTTTAAATTGACCGAGTTTGTTAATTTTAACTAAATTAGATAAATGTGCAACTTTGTTCAAATTATAAAATATTAATTGCATAAACTAATTGTAGAGACCAATATGTGAATAAATTTAATTTAAAAAATATTAAAATGCATTTAGACCATTTAAACAAAATATTATAACTTTGTATTATTACAAAATTTAAAAAAACAAAAAAACAAAAAACAACTACAACTTTCTATTGTAATGATTTTTGGATCCACTGGTTGTGGTCATTTGCATCAATCTCCTTTAGACTTTGGAGTTTTCTCTCTCTTGTTAACAATTGGAGATAAATTTTCTCTCCATGTTTTCTGGTTTTGGGGTCGGATTTACATTTACTAACAGTTTATTATTAATTCATCAAAATTATAAAGTTTTCAATATTTTTATGATCGAGCGCTCTTAACATTGGGTTGATATTTAATACAAAGGTATCAACTTTTTAAATCATAGGATTACCTTTTTTATTTTTCAGACCGTGAATATTTTATATGACCAATTAAAATCAACAATGATTTAATTCAAACTATCATAAACAGTGCATAATTGATATTTTTTATAACCAATTGGGAGGGGCAATGTATGTCTTTTTCTACCGTTTGGGCAGACTTTCAATTTAGGAATCAACAATTGGGGATTAACAAACCAAAAAATCCTAGCTTGATCTAAGCTGAGAGGATCCATAATAAGGAAAAAAAAATAAAAATAAAAAAAGAACAAAAAAATAATGAATTAATTTCCACTTAAAAGCAATCAAAATTCAAAAGTTTTGTTCTTTCTCAAAATCTTATTACTGCTTGCTCTAAATCAAAGAGTTTTTGCAATGAACAATTGCCCTTGTATTGCATTATTATTTACGAATCTCAACTTTAGAAATCAACTTGTATACAAAGATCCAGGAGAAGTACAGATCACTTCAACATGGCCGGATTAAGGAATCTATAATTGTGGGGAATACAGAACGAAAGAATTTATAAAATAATATTAATTATATTATTTTGTTTACGAATTTTATTTAAACATCTAATTGTTTGAGTAAAATTATTATAATAGGTGCAATGTAGAAAAATTTCAGTAATTTTGTCGGTGCTAATTATGAGACAATTGTTATATTTTGATATATATGTCTGACGTGTCCCCGATGCAAAGGTAACTAAACTTTTAACATTTTATGATTTGAGATGAACAACCTTTTTGTACACGATAATAATTGGCATTTAATAACAGAAAAGTAAAATATAAAAAAGAAAAGGAAAGTAAAATAAAACAATCTCCGATTAGACACCAATAAATCATCGACACGTATCACAAACCGTAACACTATCGGGGTTGGTCGTATCCCATCATTACCTACCTCAATCAAACAGAAGATATTTCTAACCAATCAGAACCTGCCATTGCATTAAATAGTGCCACAAAGATTTACAAAGGAATCAACCACAGGCTAACATTACCTCAACTCTGCGGCAGCCTGTTATCTTCGCCTGCGCTTTCAATCCCTTCTTCCCTGTAGACTGTCTTATCTCTAATCATATTAATATTTAAAAAATTCACTAATTTCTAATTATTTCTAATTAATTACCAAAATCCAAACAAATTAATTTCATTATTTCATTATTTATTTATATTTTTAAACCAAGATGATAATTTCAAGCCCTCGCTCACATTAAACAAAAATTCATTAATCTATTTTTTTATTTTTTATTTTTTTCTCTCTTTCTCCTTAACTCTTCTCAATTCAAATGAATTAGTTTTCTATCGTTTTGGGTCGAATATCCGGAGCGATCCGATTTCTGAGTCCGGCGAGTTTGTATCCGAGCTTGGGTTTTGGGAATTCGGAGCTGGTTCCAGGGCCGGATTCTAGGGTTTTCAAGTTTCAAGAAAGGTGTCGACAATGGCTCAGGTTTCCGGGAGAGGCAGGGTGGTTGGTGATTACCAGGTGGGCAGGCAAATTGGGTCGGGTTCGTTCTCGGTGGTGTGGCACGCGAGGCACAGAGTCCATGGGACCGAGGTGGCGATCAAAGAGATCGCGATGGGACGGCTCAATAAGAAGTTGCAGGATAGTTTAATGTCCGAGATCTTTATCCTGAAGAGGATTAACCATCCTAATATTATTCGTATGCACGATATTATAGAGGTTGGTTATTTAATTCTTCCTTTTTATTTATTTATTTACTGTATAATTTTCTGTTTGGTTGTCGAGAAAATTCAGTCAAGTGGAGGAAACAATTGCTTGAAGTTTTGAAATTTTTGACTTACTTGGTCATCATAAATACGAAGTTCTAAAGAAGATGATTACTTGAACTTTTAACTATTGTTGTATTGACTGGAAAATTCAGAAAAGTTTTTGCTTTTGCTGGAACTTGTTAAAGAAATATGTAAATTGGATTGGGCTTGAGTTTTTCGATTATTTTACATAAGAGGGAAAGTTTTTCCAGGGAATATTTACTGTGCACTGAAATAAGGATATTTTGTAGTGTTGATTATCAGGAGAGAGCCAATAGCTTAAGGCTATGTTTGGTTAAACTAGAAAGGTAGAAAAGGAGAAGGAATAAAGTAAATATCGAAAATTGATTTTAACTATCCTGATACCCAATATTCAAGAAAACTATTTTACTCGTATCTTAGAAAAAGTAACTACAGTGTTAGTGACTGGAATCCTGTTTTTTTTTTTTTTTTTTTATTATATAATTTCAAATATTTTTTTTTGGGGTAATAGATTATATCATTTCAATGTATATGTCAAGATTACAGCAAAATGAATGATACTTTCCATATATATAGCTCACAATAAACTCCATATCATCCACACACACATTTAGGAGATCAAAACTCTTTGCTAACATCATGTCGACCTAATAGTTTTAGCATCATGTTTTTCTTTTTTAGCTATTGGATCACATCAAGGGCTAGGATTGAAAATTCAATTAGTGATTAAATATGAGTTCAGTGACATACTAAAATGCTATTTGGGCAAAGTGAACCCTGTAGAAACCCAAATTACCATTAGATGTAATTTTAAATCTTAGGCCTTTGAAGCGATTCAAAGACTGAAAAAAGAAAGTCATGATGGTAAAACTAAGGTCGACCTAATGGTGTCTAATTATATATATTTATATATATGTATGTATGTATGTATAAATGTATATGTATGTATAAATATATATTTGCATATACATGGTACAGCACTGTTTTGTCTTTTAAAATGGGGTTGAGCTCAAATTCTTTTGCTTAGTTGCATTAGTTCCTTTTTCCCCCTGTAAACATCCTTTTAATGCATTCGCACATGACCTATTTTTGTTCCACATGATAGCCTGTATTGCACTCTTAAGATTTTTCTAAGCCTAGTATCAGGACTCATCAGATTCTTTTAAGTGTCTGTTGTCCTATTTGCACTGGAAAAGTCATAATTTGGATGGTTACATTAATTATTGGTTGCATACAAGAATTTGTTATTTTTGCGGGGGAGGGGAAAATAGTCAGCTTCAAGAGATTTTTCTTACACTCACTTGATATAGGTTCCTGGCAAGATACATCTTGTATTGGAGTACTGCAAAGGTGGTGATCTTTCAATGTATATTCAACGCCATGGAAGAGTACCAGAAGCAGTTGCAAAGCACTTCATGCAGCAGCTTGGTTTGTCATACACATCCTTATTTCCGTCTTCACTTCTAATAATTTGTTTTTTTCTCATAAGACATGCATGTAGTAATATTAGAGTAATTGTTTCTTACAGCGGCTGGTCTACAAATTCTTCGTGACAATAATCTTATACACCGGGATCTAAAGCCACAAGTATGTTTTTCTTGCTATGCCAAATGTTATTCCTTTCGTGTGAGTGTAAGACTTGCAAACGCAGTTATAGCAGAACTCTGTATTGCTAGGAGATGTTTAAGCTTAGTTGAGCATATACTCAGAAATACATAGAAGGCTAAGAAGTTGTCTAATAGTCGGAGCAAATTTAAAGTACTAAAAATGAATAACATAATAGGCTGATGGGGTAGAAATGGTAGTTATGTTGTTTGATGTCAAATAACCTAGTCAGTGCAGAAACATATATTAGGTTTAATTGAGCAGATACTCGGCAATACTTAGAAGGCAAAGAAGATGTCTAATAGTTGGAGCAAATTTAGATTGATACATATGTATAACATAATAGGCTGATGGGCTAGAATTGGACGATATGTTGTTTAATGTTGAATAATCTTGTCGGTGTAGAAAGATATGTTGGGTATCTTATCCTACTTGTAACACATATCATTCTTGAAACAGAATCTCCTTCTTACCTCTAGTGACAAGAATTCAGTTCTGAAAATTGCAGATTTTGGATTTGCAAGGTAAGATCAATATGTTTTCTTTCTCTTTTATGAACATTTGTTTTTATGTTCTTCTTTTTTATTTTATTTATTTTTTATTTTTAAATAACTTTTGAGGGATGTCTACTAAAATCTTTCTCACTTTCAAAACTAATAGATCAAACATTTTTTTCATTAAATTTTAATCATGCCTATCTTTGTTTAATTTATGGAGATGGTTTCCTATAGATCCTTAAATTTTAATATCTCAAGCATTTTTCTTATGGTAGATCTCTGCAACCTCGGGGCCTCGCAGAAACTTTGTGTGGTTCGCCACTTTACATGGCCCCCGAGATAATGCAACTTCAAAAGTATGATGCAAAGGTGACAATTGCTCTTTAATATTAGTAGGTATCTATGAGATATTTCATGTATTGTCTTCCTATTCACCTTGAAACTGAATATGCAGGCAGATCTCTGGAGTGTTGGTGCAATTTTATTTCAGCTTGTTACTGGGAAAACCCCATTCAATGGAAACAACCAAATACAGGTTTAATTGCCAAAATTTTCCTTATCTGCTTCCTTTATTTTTGCAAATTTGAAGTTGTACCACATGGTACTTCTGAACTAACTGTTTCAAGCATATGACTTAAAAGTAGTTCTTAACCTGGGTTAATTTATCACATTTCGTGCCTTAGTATTTGTATAAATATTAGTTTTTCTCATGTGCTGTACAGTTGCTCCAGAACATTGTGAAATCTACTGAACTACATTTCCCTTCGGATAGCAATGACTTGAGTTCTGAGTGCAAAGATTTGTGCCAAAAATTGTTGCGCCGTAATCCAGGTGGGTTGTATAATTAATAATTCCACTTGCTTTTGTAAACTTATATGATCAGTTGATTATGTAATAAAATCTGTGTATGCGTACATACATCCTCATTAGGCTAAAAGCAAAATGATTAGAACTGAATGATATACTCCTATGTTATGTTTGAGATATTTTGTTTAGCAATTCACATATACAGTCTTTATTTGGAATTCTGGATTGCAGTGGAGATCCTTGTGGTTGATTATTAATTGCCCAAGTTCTTGTTGAAGACATAGTTTGTCGATTTACATTTTATAGCATAATTTTCTTGTTATTTTTGTAATTCAAAACCTCCTTATATCCACATAATTGTGTTCACCAGTCCTTTGGTTGAATTTGATAAACTTATATCATATAACCTTCCTTCAAATTAAATGTAAGAATTCTAACAATTTGTATGTTCATGACTTATTATGCAAACTACATGAAGCATGAGAAATCCCAATTTAAGTTTATGATTTGAAATTTCAGCACTGAAAAATTATTAGGGGAAGAATACAAGAGAGCCATGAAAGTTTTTACTGATCTCCTAATTAATTCTACTGAGCACCTATAATACTTTTCTTTACCATTTCATTTGCAGTGGAACGCTTGACTTTCGAAGAGTTTTTTAACCATCAGTTTCTCTCTCACAAGCAACCACATGACTCATTGAGGTAAACAAGGCATTACTTTCCAGTTTTCATGGTTTAAAGTTGAGACATTTTCTCAGTTGTGGAGATGAGAAAATCCTTTGTGGCATGCAGGAGTAGGAAATTATCAAGAATGGTTGAAGGATTTCCTTCGTCAGAATGCAACCCTATGAGGAACATGGAAGAAAGTTCTCTAGAGGATTGCCTACCATTCATTTTAGATGATGATTCCAGTGGTCCTGAGGGGAGTCCATCCTTTTTAAGAAGGAGATCCTCAATGAAGTCTACTTATGGATTTTCTCTTGATTCAAAAGCTGATAGGCAGGAAGCACCACCTACCACTTCTAATAATATGGAGCACACTTTCAGATATGGTACTGCCACACGTAAAGAAAATTCTACTCTTTGGTTGGACAGCCACAGACCATCAGATATAAGTCTTGCGGATCCTTTGACATTGATGGACCAGAAACCAGTGAATTCTCGATCACAAGGTGCCAAGATTCCTATTCTTCATCATTTCAATTTGTGGTCTTTTTAGATTCAGAAATGTCTTAGTAGAGCATAAATTTTATCTACATGTGTCTGCAGTTGTGGATTCACTAGAGTTGATTGATCAAGATTATGTTCTTGTCTCTGGACCTCCAGTTGATGCATCATATTCCTCAACTAGTGCTTCCAAGCCAAGCCATTTTCCATACAAATCACAGAGTCCCTCCAAAGCATCTCCAGTCACCATGTTAAGTGCCCCCATGCCAATCACGGGTGCTGCTAATAGTAATATATGCCACATAGGAAGCTTGGAAAGTCAGAGCTCTGCTCCAGGGACTTCACAAGGATCAATGGATGCTGTAGATGCTCTGGAGCAACCATCAAAACACTGCATGACAAGGATCAAGTCTTTGCAGAAGTGTGCATCTGCGATCACAGAATTAGTTAATGAAAGGGTAAGCAATGACATGCCCACAACTTGATGCTTACTTGTTCAAGCTCATCTTAAGCATAATCAGATCTTGAATGAGCAGATTCAAGCAGCTGGAGGTCTATTTGGGTTTCTTTACTCGACTCACAAGCCTTGTTGGGCTAGAAGCCTTGAACTTCAGCTTGTGAGCCTCAATTTTAGCCCTAGCTTTTTAATAATTTTTTTAATAATGTTTAATTAAAGATGAATACAGTTCTACATTAATGCAGGTTTGCAAACTCCTGAGATAAAGATACCTATGATTAAGCTCGATTAGTAAAGAATTTATACATAGGCTCATGCTTAGCTTGAATATGAAATAAATGGGCTCGAGGCAACCCCAAACCTAGCAGAGCTTGAACAGTTTAGGAGTGCCTCTGTTTGTTTGCATTACCATCCACTGGTGTGATTGAATCAGTTTGTCTATTTTGTAATTTTTGCTGTTGTCTGTTCTGTTAACAGATCGAGGCAGGGAGACAACTAGAAGCATTCTCAATTCAGCTTGTAATTCTTGCTATTTGGAAACAAGCACTGCATATATGCCATACACAGGCTGCCTCTGCTATGGAAGGAAGTCCAAACCATGAGACTACAAGATTTAGGAGGAGCAACAGCAACAAGTGCAGTAGTCCTGAAGCGATGGAATCCCTTGATGCACAAGGACCTGAGGATTTTTCCTCTCGGATTGAGAGAGAGTTTCTCAGGGAAGTTGAGCATGCTGAGGAACTTGCTAAGGTTGTTGAGCCAGGTATATACTCATTAATGTAATAGTAGGATGATATGAATTATAATTTTAGACTGATAAACAGGTATATATCCCTTTTTTTTTTAAGCATTATCAATATTTCAAATCAGCAGAAGCATATTTGTCATTTCATTTTCACAGTTCATAAGATTTTTAACCAGTTTCTTTGTCTGGTTGCAGGAAATATAGAAATGCCAGATGCAATGGAAACAATATTTCAATCTGCTCTTGCTTTTGGAAGACATGGTGGTGTGAGTATATGCTTCTCTTTTCTCACATATGTGACCATAGAAATGCTTGTTTAAATTAATGCAGTACACTAGATGGACTAGTTAGCATGCCTTGACTTTCTGTAATCTTTTTTTATCGTTCTAACTAAATTTCATTAGTATGGCGTTATCGTCAGTAGATTTGATCATGGATGACACATATAAGTGGGATTGTTTCGTTGCCATTTATTTAAACTCTCATTGATAGTTGTGGTTCATGGAAGAGCCTACCAGGCTGTCTTTGTTATTGCTCGCAATAAAGCAATAAATTAATTTTCCAGGAATAAAGTAAACTTCAAATTACCTTTATGTAAAGATCTGACTCAAGTTATAGCAAGTAAAGCAAATCTCCAAAAAAATTGTCATTCAACTAAATATTGGCAATCTATTGACTCATTTAGTGTTTTGGCAGGTTGATGAGCTTATGGGTGACATGGAAAATGCAACAGCATTGTATGCAAAGGCTGTTCGTTTGTTAGTTTTTCTTCTGGTGGAAGCACCATCCCTCATTCTCAACCCTCCGTTTTCGCTGACTAACTCAGACCGGTATAGACTCCGATCGTACATTGACTTACTTAATAACAGGCAAGGTTACTCGAGGTCACAGCGCTTGGCTATTTTGAAATGTGAGGATCGACAATGCCCTCCTTAACAAGCCAAGATATTAGGAATCTGTTAATTGATGACTTTGCTGTGTTTTATCGTGTATAATTATTTGTTTGTACAGCTATTCTTTGAGTGACGGGGAAGAAGGGAAGTTGGCAGGACTTGTATTTTGGGTAGGTTGTACCAGTTACAATTCTGTTATCTGAAGAATGAAATGTGCATTGGTTCTCGTCATTTGATACCTCTTTTTTTTTTTTTTTTTGGTAAGTCTCCTAAGCTGAGATTTGTTACTGCGATCCAAATATTTGTTTTGGCTCAGCCATGCGGAATACTAAATATAGATGTAATATATAGGGTGTTTGATCCATGTAGGTAGGTCCATTAATTGGGAATGCAAAGGCACACAATTTTTACCGTCTAATTTTTTTAATTCATTAAAAATAATAGTAATAGGAGATCATTGAATATATTTAATAGAATGTACATCGTTAAAATTAAAAATATTTAATTAATTATTAACGTAAATAGCATTTATGCACATTATTATTGAAAAATAAAATTTATATTTACTGTGCATTTATGTATTTAAATTTAAACAATTTTTATTTTTATGTCACATATAATACAATCTATATTTTCAATTGGATATGCTCTTTATTTCTAAAAAAATAGATAATATCAATTTGATTTAACAACATTTAAGAACATCTTTAATGAAATGTGTATTATTAAAATTAACACGCCACATAAGTACATATAGATATTATTTTGAAAAAATAATCTCCAATGGGAATGTCTATAATAAATGTCAAGCTAACGTGGTCTTGACAGTGTCAAGGTGAATGTCTACTTCTAGAAGCTCTGTCAGACATTGTCAAGTTTTTAAAAAAATAAATTTTTTCTTAAAAATCTGATTTGCTCAAAAACTAAAAATACTTAATAAAATATATAATTAATTAATAACTATAAATAATCTTTGTACACATTACCATTGGAGAACAATTTTTAAATTGATTGTGCATTTATGCCACATAAATTTAGATGATATCTATTTCTATGCCACATATATAGCAATACACATTCTCCATTGAAGATGCTCTAAGTTCAATGGTTGAAATATCATGCCATGTCACCGTAATGAACTTGGAAACAATCTCATTACTCATTAATCAATGGTAAATTTCTTATATGATTTTATCCAAAATAGAATTGTTAATTGATTAATTTTAAGGAAAAAACATCCTAAAATATGATCTAACTAATACATAATACTATCTCCATGATAGTTACCACTTAGTCCATGATAGTTATCGTTTAGTAATGTTTAATAATAAAACAAGTTATAAGCAAGTTTAACAAAATTCTGAATTAAAAAATATATATATTATTTAAATAAAATTAATTGTAAAAAATGAAAAAGAAATAAGAATATAATTTTACAACCTTTTATGGTGGAGTACAAAAATCTAAACTTCGCAAATATCTAATTAATCTACATTAAGTAATAAGTATCATTCTTTTTTGTCTGCCTAAACAAATTTATTCTTCAGAGTTTTTTTTTTTTTTGAAAAATTACAAAAAGAAGCATCACATATCTACCTAATTTAAAGTGCGTGATTTTTGTTTACATAAAAATATATTGATTTGAGAATGCATAGCACCATGACGAATTTATTATTTTGAAAAATTTTAAAATTTTCATTATAATCATCACAAATTATCTAATTCCACATAATTGCATTTATCACTCAAAATTGGAATGATAAACATGTAAATTCAGCATAACATAGTCATCAATTCGTATAAATCTGAAACTTTATGTGTGTGTATATATATGTATATGATTTTGATATAGTAAAGACGCTTTGAAAAATTTATGATAAATACATTCTATGGTAAACTATATCATTCATATTAATTGTCACATAAAAAAATATTAATTAAATTTTTAAAGTGCAATTAATCTTCTATAACAATTAAATATGAATTTTAAATGATTTAATATGTTTTTATTAGAATTTATTTAAAAATAATTAAAATATATTAGACTGTATTATTTAAATATATGCCATGCCAAATATAATATCACTGTGATAAGATTTTATTTTTACCGAGCCTAAGCTCAGTGTGTGTGTCTGTATCTATATATATATATATATATATATATATATGTATATTTTTCGCATTTTTTTTTTTGGTGAAAATGTATTTTTCGCATGTGGACATTATAATTTTTTTTTTAAAAAAGTCATGTCTACATGGTTACCCGAATAGACGAATGATGTCATTAACCCTATTTTTTTCCGAGTCTGCCGCCTCCCCTCACTTAAACCTCCAACTTTTTTTTCTCACTGGTCAATCAAGGTGTCTACTATTTATTTTACTCATTTTCTCTCATTTTCCCACTTTCCAATCAACCTTTTCAGTGCAGGAGCCTCTGCCTAGAAAGTGTACAGATTGAAAAATAACTAAAGTTGAACGCAACCCTTTGAACATCGCAAAGACACCTGTTTTATGATACTGCAACTTCGTATCCAAGGGCGTAACTTCTTTAGCCTTTTGATTTGCTTGCATTGATTTTTTCTTTTGGTGGAATAGCTGCGTAATAATTTGTCGACTTAACTGGGTTTCTACATTCATCCGGTGAGAAATTTTCTGTCATCTCTGAAGGCAAATGGCTGGTTGTTCATCGAGCTTTGGATTTTCAAATGTTGGGATTGTTCGAAACGAGGTAATTTCAAAGAAGAACTCGTTATTTGATAGTGTTGGGTATAGGAATAGTCTAAAGGAAGCATCTTTGCCACTGTTTGGTGGAAAAATTAGCTTTAGACATGTCTCTGTTAGCAGGAAAAAGAGTGTTGTGGTAATGAGAAATTCCCAAATTGGTGGTGGTGATGGTAATGGTAATGGTGGCAATGGGAAGCCACCAAATGGTGGTGGTGGGGGTGGAAATGGTGGCGGTGATGAAAATGAAGAAGATGAATTAGGGCCACTTTTGAATTATGAAGAGGCTATGAGGGAGACAACAGCACGAGGGGCTAGTCTCCCATCTGATATGTTAGATGCCGCTAAGAGTGTCGGAATTCGCAAATTGCTTCTTCTCAGATACTTGGATTTGCAGGTTAATACCTTTATTTAATCAGCGTTTTCCTTATCTGCCAGTGCGGTTTAGTGTGTGTGTTATTCTTTTACTGATGATATAATAGATTCTCTCTTTTTTCCAATTAATTGAAAATGTAGGGGACACCTTGGCCTTTAGGCTTTGGAATAAGGTCATGGTCTATGCTGCGCAACCGAATGTTGGCTGATCAATCCTTTCTTTTCAAAGTTGGAACAGAGGTTTGTTGAGCTTTATCAGATATACGAGTCTACAATTCATCTTGGTGATTTTTTATGTGATTTATCTCTATATTATATGTGTGCATCTACGTGGAAAACTCCTAAAAGTGAGATGAAGAACTTGAAAAACTGAACATAAGAAAGCTGTTTTAAAGGCTTTTGGAACTGTAGGCAAGTTAAACTGGGTACCGTATAAGATTTTAACACTCTTCAGATAATGGCCGAGTGGTTGTTTTCTTTGTTTTGGTTATGTTTTATGGATAAAAAATAGCCAAAAATTATTAAATTTTCTTTTTTTGGGGAATTTCTCAATTCTCATAAAATTGAGCATTTTTTTATGGCATTGACATTCCCAGATTACCGCATCTAAATATTATCATCATTGTCATCATGTGATGCAGATAGTTATTGATTCAGTCTGTGCTACATTGGCGGAAGTTCAAAAGAGGGGCAAAGATTTCTGGGCAGAATTTGAGTTGTATGCTGCAGATCTTTTGGTTGGGGTGGCTGTTAATATTGCTTTGGTTGGTATGTTGGCACCTTATGCTCGGATTGGGAAACCAGCATTATCAAACGGGGTCCTTGGACGCATACAGCATGCTTGTGGAGCTCTTCCTAGCAGGTTATTGGCTCATGCTAGAACTATAGTGAATTAATTTCTTGTAAAGAAAATTTAATCATGTATTTGGATTGGTATTGAATTTTACCTTTCGTAGTAATATGATAACTGTACTTGGTGACTACAATCTCAACTGCAAACTAGCAAATATAATGTGTAATGTATTAACTATAAGAGTTGATCATCTTATGCAGTGTTTTTGAAGCTGAAGGTTCAGGATATAGATTTTCTGTGCAACAGAGAATCGCAACATATTTTTATAAGGTAAGAGTTAGACATATATAACTAAATTATAATTTCTCTGTCCTTTATGTTGTTAAAATGCTCTTTCCTCTCCAGGGTGTATTATATGGATCAGTTGGCTTTGCATGTGGAATTATTGGCCAAGGCATCACAAACTTAATCATGATTGCCAAGCGGTACACTCATATATGGACATCTCCTTTACTTTTATCTCATGCTAATAAAAACTACACCGGAAAGTTTTTTGTTTTAAAAACATCAACCAAACATCATTTACTTAATTCTAGACCAGTTTCTTAGGAAAAATAAAAATAAAAATCATCTATGTTTTCACCGACTTTGTTCTCTTCTTTAAATGTGTAATACTTTTCTCTTTTCTATTTTTGAAGTTAAATACTCTTTCTAATTCTATGGTAAAGATATTTTTCAATTTTCTAAATCATCATGAACACTAGTTTTTAAAAATCAATAAATCACATGAAAATTAAGTTTCATTCATGAACAGCATGAGCTTCTCTCAGCTTCGTATTAATGATTTTACATGATCGTTGTGTTTCATTGATGTGAATTGTTCCTCACCATGTTTGGTTTCTGATTTCAGGAGGTTAAGGAAATCAGAGGACGACATACCTGTGCCACCTCTAGTGAAGAGTGCTGTACTTTGGGGTATGCCCAACTTCATTATAGATTTTCCAATGGATTGTCATGCTAATAATTACCCTATTATGAATTTATTATCGTAGAGCAAGTTTTAGTGTGGACTGCATATGAATAAACTGTTCATGCTAGTTTAATGTTGTTTTACTTACATAATCCATATAGGTTTTTATACATATATGATATAACACTCTCCAGAATTGATGTGTTTGTGATCTAGATTGCCTTTCACCATTATACAAAATGGACTGTCATAGAAGATTGAGGATATGTATAAATGATGGCAAAATGCTTATCTGTATGCTTAACTAGGACTTCCATTTAGGTATTTTATATATGAAACTTCTACAGTATAATGTGTTGGTCTTCTTAACTTAATGTCCATGGATCTTCTGACTACCTAAAATAACCCTCTTTTTAATTCATATTTTTCAATGTTTATGTTAACAAGAGAAAACTACTCATGCATTGGAATATGTCTGGCTTTTAGATGAAGTCATTTAATGGCATTCAATTAGGCAGAATAAAGGTTTACATGATATATAAAGTCCTTGAGCCTTGGACTAGTGCAGTTTTAGAACGGATGATCTGTCCTATGTTCTTGTCATTGATTACGGCAAGATGTCTTTCTAATAGATGGCCTGTTTAAGAATCCATATGTTTAAGATTTCCACATAATTGTGAAAGGAGGAGTTTCTGTTGATGAACAAAACAAGAGAGGGAGTCGATGCCAGATGTGAAGAAATTCTTACATTAACTGTCAATGACTGGCTATTAAAGAACAAAATGACCCTAGTTGTTCAGATTCTCTCATCTTCAAATCTTTAATAACCACTTTTTCAGGGAATGGTTCTAAGTTCAGGATTTCATATTGCATTGGCTGCTCCGCTAACATGTTTTTTTTTCCTCTCAAACCTGCAGGTGTTTTCCTTGGAGTATCTTCCAACACCAGGTACCAGATTATCAATGGACTGGAACGCGTGGTTGAAGGATCACCAATGGGAAAGCAATATCCACCTGTAGCTTATGCTTTCACCGTGGGTGTGCGATTTGCTAACAATATTTTTGGTGCGATGCAGTTTGTGGACTGGGCTAAATGGAGTGGTTGTCAATAACTATGTGTTTACCTCCTTATATAACTGAGAGGTGCTCTATTTTAGCCATAGAAATGGAGTAGTTATCTATGGAAACGTCAAGTGATGTTTTGGGCTAGTCAATAACCTGGTATCTGCTCCTTTTTTGGGGGGCAAAGGTGTATCTTGTTACTAGGATTAGATCACCAATTGGATAGTCTTCCGCGCTAGTATTGTTTTTTGATTGGTATTATTTATCATCTTCTTCCCTTTTCTCCATCTATCTAACAGTCCAAAACGACCTTATGTTGGAAACTCACTTATAAGAAGGGCTAAAAGTTGATATTTTCCTGATTAAATCGACATGTGTTCCATCTTATGCAGGGAATTTGGAATTCCCTATGGATCAGAACTTAAATAATATAATTTATTTTACTGGGTGATTTGCACGTAATACGGGTGAAATGTCAAATATCACAGCAAATTACACTTAAATATATAATTTATTTTACTAGAAGAAAATTATTATGATTTTTTTTTTTTTGAGAGAAAAAGGACTTGCAATTAAAATTGCGTATAGAATTGTATCTGGGGTTTCTGAACGGAACGAGACATGACTTTTAGCCAATTTATTGCTGCATCTGCAATGCATTCACATTTTCAAATAATGTTGAGGTCTGGTTTCTACAAACATTGCATCGATAAGAATAGCATCGATTACTACTATTACACAATTGCTTCTCTTGGGCTCATAAATTTTCATACATATACACAATTGCTTCTCTTGGGCTCATAAATTTTCATACATATATTATTTATTTCACTCCGTATGACTATTTAGTGAACCCGTATGTGTACATGTGAATGAAGGAGACGATGAAAGAGAAGAACTAAAGATGACCAAAATTGTCTGGTAGACACTAACTAAAACCATTTCCGCATGAATGTCTTTTCTTTTTCTTTTTTAGTTTCTTGATCTACTAAGCCCTTTATTTCGCAGCATTGGAACTTTTTGACATGTAGCATTAGGGGTAGACGAGGTTGGTTTCTACCGATTTTCAGGCCAATTTCTCGTTGAACTAGTAACGTCGGTTTTGATAAAATGGCCAACCAAAACCCACCAAACATCCTATATAACAAGCGCAAAACCGCAACGATAATGGTTAGTCGACGTCGATTTTCGTCGTTTCGCTCAAATTCAATAAAAAAGTAATACAAAAAAAAAAACAACCATAAAAAAAAATTTGCCAACTTGGTGAAGACGAACCAAACACCAAACAACTTGACTTGCCGACATCGATGAAGACGAATCGTTGTTGACTTGCCGCCAAGATTCATATATGAGATCGCATCTTCGTTGGCGACCAAGCCACGAGCTACAGCCACGGAACTAAAGAGGGAGAAAGGGAAATAAACCAGATCTGAGAACCAGGACACCTCGATTTTGGTGAATGGCTGAATACCATGGCATGAGAAGAGCGAGGGGAAAGGGTGAGGGTAATTTTGGAGATTTTGAAAATTAAGGTAATTTAAAAAAAAAAATGGGTGGCTATTATTAAGTTTGAAAAATAAGGTGGCGATGATCTGAGGAGGCAGAAGGGATTCGGTCCGCTTCGACAAAAACTCTTTCTGAATCGGCCACCAAACTAAATTTTTCAGTTTTTAAAAAATAAAAACTAAATAAAACTGAACTACTGAATATAACCGAATTGGACCGGTCCAAACTGGTATGGTCCGGTCGGTTTGACCGGTCTGGTTCGCTATTGCCGACTCCAACTTTAAAAAGCCTAGGTAGCAGATATTTGAACCACCAGAGACTTCAAAGTTGAAAGTCAACGTATAGAAAGTCCAGCGTGGCATTAAAGACGGCAGTTATTGGTCACAACTCCAATGGTCCACACTGCACCCAATGAAAAACATTTAAACTCTTTGCCATGGCGTTTATTTGTTATCCTCTTAAACCAGAGGCACAATTTTCAACGGCTATATTACTTTCCCGCGCCGACTCTCTCTCTCTGTATATATACAAATATATAAATCCAGCCAAATAGTATTTTCCAAGTCCCAAAAAGGTTCTTCTCCTTGTCAATTTCTGTGTCTCTGGAGGATCACCCACCATAGCCAATAAACCATGACCAAGATCGATGCCCTCCGTCGATTCCTCATGCCCTGCTTCTTCCCCAACATCACCACCACCGCCACAACCACCGCCATTGCAACAAACCCTCCAAAGAAACGCCTCAGCACCTCGCTACGCGACGATTACCCAAAACCCCAAGACCACCAAGATTCCCAATCTTCTTCTCCGACCAGCGACAGCGGCTTCTCCTCCATCTCTGCGGCCCCACCTCGGCCGTCCAAAACGATGGTGATCGGCACCATCTTCGGCCACCGCCGCGGCCATGTCTGGTTCTGCGTCCAGCACGACCGCCTCTCCACCAAACCCTTCCTCCTCCTCCAGCTCCCCTTGTTGACTCACCAACTCGTCAACGAAATGCGGTTCGGACTCGTCCGGATCGCCCTCGAGTGCGACCGCTCCGAACTCGCTTCTTGCCCTCTCCGGTCCATTCCGGTCTGGACCGTTTACTGCAATGCCCGGAAGCTCGGTTTCGCGGCTAAGAGAAAAGCAAGCGGGCGTGTCCGGTTGATGCTCAAGACCATGCAGTCGACGACGGTCGGAGTCGGAGTCCTTCCGTCTGGGTTCGGGTCGGAGGAATCCGACTCGGATTCGGAGGAGATCATGTATATGAGATCTAATTACGAGCACGTGGTGGGGAGTGCGGACTCGGAGTCCTTCCACCTCATCAACCCGGACGAGTGCCCGAGTCAAGAACTCAGTGTTTTCTTGCTCAGATCCCGGAGTGGAATTTCCCGCTGATATCAAACGGAGGGCATTTTCGGTATATAAGTTATAGAAACCTTTTTTTTTTTTTTTTCGTTGTTAATTTGGTAGAGAAAAGTTGTACGAAATTTGTTTTTAAGAGCCTTGGAAAAGTGAAAACTAGGCGTTTTCTAGTTTTGGATTTTAGAAATTAAAATCCTCTTAGTTATAGGGCTTGGAAGAGAACTTTTTCTTCTTCTTTTTTTCTTTTATCTTTGGAGCTAGGGTGGTTTAGATGAAAGGGATGAAAACCATGTTAATATTATGTTATAATTTGTAGCCTGATGAGATTTTAAGGGATTTAATTCTTTACAGAACGATCATTTGTCAATTGGGCATTATGTAAAACCCAAATCCAATTATATGGAAATATTGATGAAAATTTTCAGTCATTTTTCTTTTACCCATTTTCTTTGAATCTGAGAAATATTCTCATCACTATTCATATGCTTTTTAAAGATTTTTAATTTTTTTTAAGGACATTATCAAAATTTAAAAAAAAAAAAAGAAAAAAAAAAAGAAAAGCCATTTCCAAAAATAGTCATCATTATGACAAAGTCCATAACCTTTGGAAATCTTAGTCGGGCTTGAAAAATCAAATTAATCGTGCACTCTTAATAAATTTTGTGAACTTTTTTTTTTCAAGGTAGCAGCAATAAATTCTAACAGCTCGAGATTTTATGAGCTGAAAATAAAATAAAATAAACAAAACAAAAAATGCTATAAAAATATATTATTTTATTTTAATTTAAAATAGTTCTATACAATCTATTTTAATTTAAAATAGTTCTATACAATCTTAAATATTATAAACAAAAAATAAATTCCATAAAAATTTTAAATGTTGAAGTTTTAACGTATGACTCTATATATATTTATATATATTAAGTATCTATACTGAAAGCATAAACGGTGTTCACGTGAAATCTAATTAAAGCTTCAAAAAGTATTTTTTTGGTAATCAATTTTTTTGTTAAAAAGATGAATGGACTGGATTTCCACTCACAAAACCTAAAAATTCGAATTTTTGTAGCTTTATGTAACACATTTAATTTGGTCATGCCCATGCAACTATATGGACCACTTATTACAGCCAAACAAGTATATATCAGCCTAAAAACACAAGGGATTCTTATCATCAGTTTGTGGAAGATGTAGCTGCAGACAAATTAATTATAACTCCCAAACATAGATATTTTCTTTTACGGCTGTTGATATGAACATTTCTAATGCATACAAATTGATCTTTAATTCATTGATAAGCAAAAGGCATACATGGACGAATTAAGACTTTGGAAGCACAAAAATATCAAAATTCAGGCTTAAAATCTCCACCACCAAAATCTTACTATTTATTTTCCATATAGCTAGGATTTTTGTTTGAATTTTCTCTGTTTATAACTAATATATATGTAGCTCACAAGGTTCTGTAATCCATCAACTTCTCAAAATATTTGTAAAGATGCTGGAAGGAAAAGCTGTGGTTCGCGAAACTGACATGTCTGAAGCTATGCAGGACCATGTCATGGAGTTGGCTTACAAGGCTCTCGATTTACATGAAGTATCTGATTGCCAATCCATTGCTTATTATATTAAACAGGTTCTCTTTTTCTTTTCTTTCTTTAACTATTTTAGAGGTAGAAATTATCTATTCAGCTCCACCATACATAGTTTATTATGGGAAATAAACTAAAAATATATGTAACGCATTAAACATACACCATAAGTTGTTCAACAGCAGCTTGAACATATATATATATATATATAGAATGACTTTTGCTATAAAAAGTTTTAAATTTTAATAGAAAGTTCCACTTGTGATTTAACCCAAAAAAAACATGATTTTTTTTGTGTTTCTCCTTTGCATTTTTTTTATTTTGCTTTAATATTTTTGTTCATTTTTCATTAAATATGAAAATCAATATTTAACATAAAAAAAAAATTATATATATATATATATATATATACGGATCGATCCATAAAGCCAAAAGCTGAAAAAAATTAGTATTAAATTTGTTTTCATATTGAATGAAATATCAATAAAAACGTTAAAATGAAAGATGAAAAAAAACAAATAAAAAAATATCATAGAAATTATTTTTATTTATTTTTTAATTAAATGACAAATAGAGCTCTCTATAGATTTGAAGCTTTCTATTACGATTAGTTTTCTATATCAAAACTTTATATATTATATTGTTATATATGGGATGCTCTTTTTAATTAAATATATGAAATGCATGTACCTTTTCCGGTACAATATATAAACTATAAACAAACAAGATCTTTCCTTTGATATTTTCTGTTTGTTCATCAAACCAGAAAAGCAAGTTCCTTTTCAAAAGGAAATGCAGGGAAATAAAGGTCCAAACGCTAACTTTGCAGCCAAGGAATATATAGTACTACTATGAGTTATTCCAAAAAGGGGGAAACTGTTTCAAATTGAATTAAATAGATATGAAGCAAATCTTTCACTACCCACTTTAGGCCAAAATTGCATGTTTGAAAAAGTACCCAAAAAAAAATGGCTTTTTATCGGATCAAAGATGAAATCATTGATGAGTTCAAGGAGGTATCATATCCTGCTATGATGATTATATATAAATTAAGGTTCAGCTTGGTGATTCTGATCTTTTTGTCTTTTCTTTCTTTTCCTTTTTTTTTTGTCTAATGGTTTTTGGGAGGAGGAATTTAAATTAGATATTAAAGCTATATGGGAATTAATGTAGCTTAGGCCAAAAAGAAAACAAAAAAATATATAGTAAAAGAGAGTATATATTCGACCTTCAACTTTTTGTCTAGAAATATACTTCGTCAAAATATGCTTTTGTAATGTATTTGCTTCATGATCAACGTACACTGGCTGATCTGAAACTACAAAAAGGCTATTACCAAAAAAAAAAAGAAACTACAAAAAGGCATTAATCAAAGTATCTTTCACTTTTTGATTCTCATTGTAGCAAACCAGTAATGGGATGCATCATCAAATTCTTAGTTTCCAGTAGTACTAAATTGCCCTTCAAACTTCGTTGATTAATAGCTAAATTAGGACCCTAGAAAATCTAAAATGGATAGGCTAATTAACCCTACAACATTCTTTTTTTTTTGGTAAGTACCTACAACATTCTTTTAAACATTACACGGATGGATAATATATATTTAAATAATATTAAGTTGGGAATTGGAATATTGAATTGGGGTTATAGAGATTTGAACCAAGAGCTCTAATATGAGGGGGCCAAGGAATTACTTCAAGGTTGTCCTTTAAGAGACAATATATATATATATATATATATATATATATATAAAACAATATATATTATATATATACTAATTTGCTATAAAGCATATTTATTGGATTGCATAAGCTCCTTAACAATGGCATTTTTATTTTTTTGAAATTTTTTTTTTAAAAAATTCGGCTTTAGATTTTATAACATTTAAAACTATTGGGTTTTAAAAAAAAATTAAAAGAAAAAATTGTTATACAAAACACAACAATCGGATATATTTTAGTTTTTTAGTTATATTTTTTTTAGTTATTTTTTATTTTTTGGTAGATTTTAAAAATTTATAGCATTTAAAAATATTTTGTAAAAAAAAAAAAACTAAAAAAAATCAAGAAGAAAAAAATTTATATGTTAAACTCTATAAAATCCCCAAAATTTTATAGCAAAATTATATATATATATAGCGATACAATTCATAGATATAGACAACTGATTTGTGATAAATAAAATACTCTCTTTTATTATTATTATTTTTCTTATGCTACATGTCATATTTTTAAACCTTTGAAACTTAAGTATGGTTGGAAGGATTAGTAGTACTCTACCTCCTGAACTATCACATGTTTTCATTGTACTCCCAGACTACAAAAATCCTCATATTACCCAAGACCACTAATTTTATTTTTATTTTTTTTGGCAATCATATTAATGAATATGGTAAAATTAGTCAAAATATACGGTAGAAGATTTACTAAACAGAGCTACAAGATTTTTGTAAAATTCAAGTCTTCAAATTTATAAATGTCAAAATGCATTATTAGACTTAACTGGCAAGAAAACTGTTGTTTATGAAGCAATGTGAAGGTTTTTGAAGTTTGGGAGGCCCAGTATGCCAAATGTGTGATGACAAAGTGTTAGGTACCTTTTTTTATATGTATAATCTTTTAGCTTATGGAAATTTGAATTGTCAAAAGCAGAAATTTGATGAAGCTTATGGATCAGCATGGCACTGTGTGGTGGGTAAAGACTTTGGATCTTGCATTACACATTTATGTGGAAGTTTCATTTTCTTCCGAGTGGAGATGATGGAGTTTCTTATCTTCAAGGATGGAAAGGACTTTGCAGAAAGCCGGGAAGAGGCCGTTGGTGTTTTGCAGAAACCCAATAAAGACGATTCATAATATCTCATTTTCTATGTACTACTCATGTAATATATAACATCTAAGCAAGAACTAACCTCCCACCAATAAAACTTGTTAGAATTTTGAAGGGTTAGAAAAATTATTCAGAATTATAGGATTTGAAGGAACATTGCACATCAGTTGAAAAGGTAATGACATATTTAGATTTGATTATATAGAAGATTTCTCATCCAACATTTTCAACTTAATATGCAAATCTGAAATTCTCTTCTTTCTCATCGTTCTAAGATCATACATTCTTACTAAAAAAAAGGGGTACTTACCAAGAAAAAAAAATTAAAAATAAACCTAAAATTATAATAATTTGCTATACACAATTAGAAGCAATAGACAATCCCAACAAGAGTTTGGTCTGATCCGCCACTACTAAAATGAGACTATTTGATACCGTTCATATATGTAAAACGATATCGTTACTCATTGATAGTGTTAAATTATTTTGTGATGCCTCTGTCTCTAAAGGTGCTGCGTGTGCTGCGGTTGTGGCTAAAAATGAGGTGCGTAGCATTGCTGCTGTGCGCATCGTTAGGAAGAATATGGACAATCCTGAAGCAGCAGAGGCGCTTGCAATCTTGATGGCTATCCAATGGGCGGTGGAGGAAGGCTGGACTGAGTGCTGTGTTTTCTCAGATGCAAGAACAGTTGTTCAGAGCCTGACTTTGAAAAACCCCAGCAAAGTCCATTGGTCTGCCCAAATGTGTATTAGCAAGGTTATAAGTTATTTTATCTTTTTGGATTGTATTTCTTTTTGTTGGATTCCTAGATGCAGCAATAGAGAAGCTCATCTTCTTTGTTATTGGGGTCTTAAATGCCGGGTTAGTGGCACCTTCCCCCTGAACGATGATTCTCTTTGTTTCCCTGTCAATCAGGACAGTTAGGATGGCTTGGGGCCTCCTCAGTTCCTGGCAGCGGCTTGTCTGCTGTTTCTTTCCTTTTGGTTTATAAAACTCTACCTTTGAGCAAAAAGAAAAAGATAGTCTTTTCCGTATGCTGTAATAGACAATTTGTGCTGTAGCGTTGATACCATTCATATATGTAAAAGTAGTGCAAAAATCATCATCCTCTGCGGTGAGACAGCAAAGTCACATATTCCTTCTCTGCATGGCTGATCAATGAGTAGTTCTGATATGAGTGATAATGACCTGAACATGCAACAGCTTGGTTTCTTAAGTTCATGGTAATTAATGCAACGGAGAGACAACAAACAAACAAGAAACAAATAGAAGAAAAGCAACATCAAGCAGTATATAATTTTAAGTTTTATTAGTTTAATCAACAATTTTTTTTTTTTTGCATTGCAGTGAGGAGGAGGTAATCTGCATCCCAAGGACTAGATACATATATATATAATGATCTAAACCTCAGGATGCAGATTACCCAATCCTGACCCAATAATCCACCTTACCAAGAAGAAACATTTAAGCTCTCAAACTGTGATAAGTAGAAGCTTGTAGTAGGTAGCAAAGAAGGTTGAGTTCCTAAATTCATGATGGTAAGGTATTTATAGTGGTTTTCTAAAGTTAACATGATATTTATTCTCTAAGTAGGGTGAATATAGTATAAAGCACATGATAAGGTTCGATCTAGCCAGAATCAACAATGATGCTGTTCTTCTCTGAACCAATGATATATGGTAGGGACAAATCGCTTTTCAAAGACAATGATGTTTTTAATTTCTTTGACTGCTTTTCTTCCAGGAGGGGTTAGAGATCTTCTCCTCTAAATATTTTGCAAAAAAATAAATAAATAAATAAAGATTCTAAGCAAATTATTGCAAAACAGTTGCAATATATACATATATACTTGCATAAAAATCCCATCAACACGAATTAGATATAAATGCAAATGAACAGCTAGGCAAAATGTGTATAGTGTCCTTCAAGCTTACCCTCTTGTAATAATAGAAGAATCTTATAAAGCCTTAGGTACGCATCGATGTCTCTCTCCTGTTCGATCATGACGGGGGATTCTCTAGCTCTCTCTTTCAAACATGATGATGATGATGATCAACTGAAAAGGAAAGAGGGTTCCATATTTTTACATGTTGTATGTTTTATGGTCTCAATCGGCTCGTAGGCAGTAGCTCATTCTTATTCCTTTCGCTATTGAAAATGATCTTTTTTTTTTTTTAATCCCAGCTCAAAGCAGGCTTGTTCTGTTACAGGACCAAAGTTAAGGATATCCATAGATAATAAATAAAAAATTAAAAAGAAAAATAATTCTCCCAAATCTTGGAAAAAGTGGATTACTTACTATAAATTTCTCACATAATTCCAAATTTGCACCAGCACTTCTGACTAAATAATGATATAATACTGTTTTCTGCAGTTACCAGAAGTTAAACAGAGTTTATGCAAGTGAAATCCGATTGTTTAGTTCTACCTGACAATTCTTCAAGCAGCTTAACTACACAATTTTATTCATTAGTGTCATCCAATTTACACTACATATACAACCGAATACAGTAATCCATATATAATTAATATTTGTTTCGGTAGAATTTTTCTTGAGCAATAATATATGACGGCATAAATATGAATGCAAAAAACTGCAAATTGCTTTAGTGGAAAATGGAATGGACCAAGAATTAGGCCAAAAAAAAACACAAATAAAGAAAAAATAAATTGCATCTTTTATTGTAGGGGGCTAATAAACTAGAGAGAAAGTAGTGATCAAAGGGAATGGCAGAACCTGCAACTCTTCCAACATGGGAATAGATGCCATTGCATTGATAGTACTTTTTCCACAAGGTCCCTCCCAGCAACATCAAGGGAAATTTATGATAAGACTATATATCTTCTGAGATTTTTTTACTGATTGTGTTCATATTTCTTGAGAGAATCATATATACACCCACATTTATCTGATTGTTATCTTCCATATCTGTCACACCCTTGATCAATGGTACTAGAAAAATATGCCAGTTTTCATTTTTGAATTGAATGGTCAAAAGAAAAACACAGAATCTTTCTAATTTGGCATCACAAGCCAAAAAAAAAATCAAAATATAAATAAAATACTATTGGATGTCGAGCCCGAATAATGAAACTTTATAATAATAATAATAATAATAATGCATATTATATATAAAATCACGTTATAACTCTAACAGTTATAGATTTTATAAAGCTTAACTGTGGATTATTATTATTATTATTTTTTAATTTTAAAATTGTTTTAAACAAAAATAAAAAATAATATATATATAAAAAAATTTATTAGAAATTTTTTATTCAAAATTCATCCAAAACAATGCATATTATAAACATGTAAAATTACAAAAAATTTTTGAAAATTAATATATATATATATAATACAAGTATTTAAACAGCCGATACCATGATGACAAATGGCGCGGCGATAGTTGTCCAACTCGACTGTGAACTTTGATAGGTTTTAAGCAAAGTAACAGGCAAATATGCAAAAAGCATGCACAAACTTTGCTTATGATGTTTTGCATATATGTTTGTTAAAAGAGTGGTAGATGGGGTCTTATTTGTAACATTGTTTATAGTTGCACTTAAAAAGTTAAAAAGGCAAAGGAGAGCTGTAAAGCACCAGGCTAAAAAGGATCATCATTTGCACTGCTAGTAATTATTATAATGTTTTCCTTAAATATATAATCAATAATTAGATACTGTCTAAAACCAGCTTCCAGATAACGACACGATGGAAGGTCCAATTGAAAAAAGAAATAAAAAAGGTGGTTATAGTTCTGTGATGTCACCAGAAAAAAAATATATATATAAAAAAACCTAGAGCTAGGAATGTTCATAATCTGTTAAATTTTTGTGGTAGATAGATAAATTCGAGCTCCTCTATGAAATTATTGTGTAACCATTGATTAATTTATTAGTTCATTAATAACTTATATAAATTTAGAAATTCAAATTTAAATTAGCTTCAAAATAATAATAAAAAATCTTGTAAAACAAACCTATTTATTTTATATTTTTTTAAAAGATTAAATAAAAAATAAAACAATTACATGTTTACATAATAAACTAAGTATTTAAAGAATTATCACAGTTGCATAATTATAAAAACACTAATGTTATAATCATTAACATATTCATCAAATTTATTTATTGAATAATACGTTATAAAATATTATTGATTAACATATTTATATAATTTAAATATAAATAATTAAAGTTTTAAATAGATAAATAAATTAAAAAAATAAACTACTTAAATATTATCACATCATATTATTTGATAAATAAATTTTATTAATATTTTAATAACTCTAATATTATTGTTATATAAATATCCCTTTTAACGAGTCTAATAAGTTTATTGTGTATAATTGTATTTCATCTGTTAATTTGTTGGGTTTCACCAATAAGGACCAAAATTCAATTCAAATTTATAAATATTCGTGCAGGTTCAAGTGGTATCATCTTGATGTATGAGGTTTTGCTATGCCTAACAAAAGCCCAAATACCCATGGCACGTCTCAGCATGATCTTTTAACAAAAATTAAGACTTTGAAGGGGATTGAGAAAAAACCATAGACTTTATATAATGAGAATTAATGTTTCCTCTCCTTAGCAAATTATGGGATTTTCACACTTTTATTATATAAAAAATAATTATAATAAATAAATAATAGAATCGTCTAAAAATATTTTTAAAGGTGCTTTTTATTTTAAATAAATATAATTTTTAAAATACTTTTTAAAATAAAAAGGATCTTTAATAATTTTAGAATAGTGATTTTTTATTCAACTCTAAAGGCTTGTTTGGTACCATAGATAAGGAAGTATTATTTGGATATAATGTATTAACTAAAATTAGTATTGTGTTTGGTGTTAGCTTTATATAGTATTATATAATACATTTCAACATTTTAATACAAGATATGATGTATAACTAATATATCAAAATTTCTTCGTATTAAATAATACACCTCATCATTTCTTTTTTTAGACATGTAGATTTTTCTATACAGATTTATATTTTATTTTTTTCTTCTTGGGACATATCTACTATCAAATTTTTGAATTTTTTTTATACTTTATTTTTTCCGCTAGCCAAAAAGTAAATTTGTTAGTATTGAAAATATATATTATTTTATATCGTTATTTTAGATTATATTTATAATTTTTATTGTTTTGTCTGTAATTTTTGTTAGCCGAGTTTAAAAATAAGAAAGTAAAAGTAAAACTCACAATCTAAGTTATATCTACTATTAATTTATTTTTAATATTTTTAAAACTCACCAATGATAAATATTAAAAATTTTAATATTAAAAATTAAAAATTTTAATAAAATTAAAAGTTAAAAAATAAAAGCTTTATAAAAGTTAAAAATTAAAATTTAAAAGCTCTAATAAAAGTTCAAAAATTAAAATTTTAGTTAAAAGTTCAAACTTTTAAATTTTAATAAAATAGTCCAATAAAATATTATAGTATATCAAATATTATATTGTATATACATTTTAATACAATTTTGCACCAAACACATAATATGTATTATATAATACATTACAATACAATTCAATACATTACGATACAATCTAATACAATACAACGTACCAAACAAGCCCTAATGGTACTATTTATAACACTCTTTATTTTTCATTTTCTAATAAATAATCAATGCATAACATGAATATATAAAATATACAACTAGCAAAGTAATTTTATACATATAAAAGAAAAAATATAAAATTAAATATAATTATAGTTGTGCATTGAAAATTAAACAATAATAAATAAAATGCATTAAAAGCTGCATATAGAGAGTAAATTTGGCTCTTTAGAGAATCAGTCACATTCTCTATTTTAATTTTTTCATTTTAAAGAGTTTATTGGAATACCAAAAAGTTTGATTACTCTTTAAAATAAAAAAAAATTAAATTTTTTAAAAAGTGCATTGAAAATGCTCTAGGTCGTCTTTGAGAATTTCTTGCTAAAATGTTAAAAATCATAAGGTCTTTCTAAGTTTCATGCCCCATGGACTACATGAACCAACGCCACTTGGCTATTTCTATAGTACGGGGACTTTGTCATCCTCCCATGGATTGAGAACGGTATTCGCCTCTAAACTGTGATTTTAATGTTATTTGTTTGGGGATGGTACATGGCTGGTTTGTTCAACAACTAAACTCTGAGCAATATTAATGGACAACTTCGATAAAACCCAACATATATTAGTCTTGACTCTTGAGATTTCACTCATTTAGATATGTATAAGTAGATTGTAAAAGGTCAAAGCTCTTCTGTCATAATGTTGTTCCATGAAATCTGCTATTTAAACAAACGTGCAGATGCTCATTTCCTTCATGGAAAGCAAGAAATACTATTCTCTTTACCTTATGTTTGGTATTTGAAGTTCCAACTCCTAGAGTGGAGCAATTTGCAGACATCAACAACATGACCATATAATTCATCAACAAATTACAGACTTTTTTCTTCTTCTTTTTTCTGTATGTAAACAAGCATATTTGGAACACCTTAATACTCCAAAAAGAAAAGAAGAAGTAAAGGCAAGCCTATATAAAAGGTCAGGTAACATACAAGCTGCCAGAACAAAACTATAATGTTGTTATAATCACCAATGAATACTTTTTGAGGTTACAAACTAACAATATTGAGATTGGTACATAATGGACTCATGGAAGTGAATACCTATACATAAAAAAAATTATGCTCTCATAGCATCAACCGCAAAAATTTACCACCATAGAATTTCTCAACACTACCAAACAAGTAATTCACTTGCCTATCTTGTATCACTAACCAAATTCGTCCTATTTCCTACTTTAACCTGTTGGAAGCCTAAATTTTCTTTTTCTTTTTTTTATCAAATTGATGAGCACAACTGATGACAGAAAACGAGAAATCAAGGAAACTCTTTAACTTCTTTAGACACCTGTTAGAAGCATCTTCAGCGATTCATAGGTCATGAACACAATGCCTACACCCGGAACAACCTTGTAGTATTCTGGTAGAATCCCTCGATACAAGCCCCGCATGCCTTCAGACTGAAATATATATCTAAATGTTCCAAACAAACCAGTATTATAGACCCGGGCTCGACCACCAGCACCCTCCAACTGCATTCTTCGCCTAACAAGATCTAGGGGGAAAGTTGCTGAAAACAAAAGGTAATAAGAAAATGAAGAACAATATTCAGTCTAAAGTAAAGATACTTGATAGCACTAATTTATTACATGTTTTTCATGTTTCTATCAGTTCATTCCAATGACATAAACGTAACTTCATAAGTTTGGAATCTTTCACTACCACTCAACCTAAAGTGGTTGTTTCACCATTTATATATCTACTAACCAAAAAGTCTCTTTTGCAGTCTCTAAAAGCCCCTATAATTGCGATATTTATCCAATGGTAGCCTAATTAGCTGAATTGAATTGACTGCACTCAAATTGGATTTAATGGCCATGCTAAATCATATTTATTATTAGATAAACAAATGGTTTGAATAGAGGTTTCTAAAATATGACAAAATTATGAGCCCCTAACCCCAAAAATTAGGCATAAATCTAACTGCAAAGTGAAGGCACTTTCTCTCTCTTCTCTGAAAGTAAAGGTGGACATTTTTCAAAAGATATAATAAAAGAATTGCAATAAAACTGAGAAGTTCATGTTTAAAACATAGTATATGAGGCTAACACACCCTTCCGCCAGCAGTAAGCTCACCTGTTGATGATGCAATGCCTGATAGACTACCACAAGCAAGACTGACCATGATAGTGGAATCACTAGGCCTGAAGGCACGAAAAAAAAAGTTAAAAATAATTCAAAAAAACATAGGCAAAACTAATTAACACTGATACCGCAAGTTACCCCAACAGTGTAATCTCACCTTCGAGATTGCCAGAAAGACCTCAGCATCTCATAAACAGAAAAGCTTATTGCTATACTTGGTCCAACACCCTTCATACAAAGTATTCCAGTGGCAATCAACACCAGTAAAATGGAGATATGATAATGGAGATATAATAAATGGATAAAGCCTTGTAAAACATACCAAGAGAGTTGGTCCCAGTCCTTTATACAAGCCCAAAAAGCCTTCATCTCTGAAAATGGTATGAAATGCATGGCTGATACCCTTATAGTATGTTGTATTTCTCTGCGAATTTTAAATACTGATAAAAATCAAACTAAAACAAACAAGGAATGGGCAGTAATAAATCAACCACAATAGTGACCTACATTAATCAACAACACCCAAGAGCATTGAAAAATTCTTGCCCAGTTACCTGTGCTGCGAGCCGTGTCCTCACAAGATCAAGTGGATATGTTACTGAGGCAGCTGTTATTCCTGCCATCCCACCACTGACAAAGTGTAAAAAAAGATTTGCACTTGCATTGCCCCTATGATTTCCCCCAAGAATTGACTGCAATGACTGCAAAACAAAAGACGAACAAATAACTAAGTAAGCTGCATGGATTGAATATCAATTTACTTAACTACACGGTTAACTTAAAAATATCTGCACTTACATTCTTGTAGTGTTCATAAGCACAAAAGTTGACGGAAGAATAAGGAAGCCGATGAGCAATAGTAACCAAATTGCCTTTCCAAAATGCTCTAAACCCTTCTTCATTGACAATACGTGAAGCCTCATGCCATATACTAGCCTTGCTCAATGTAGCAACATCAGAGTGCATTCCTTGCACCTAAAGTATATGATAGAACAGCATCCAAACTACCAGTTAAAGGAAGAAGTGCAAGAAAACTACATACTACAGTAACATAAAATATACAAATGTGGGTCAAATTCTATTCTACGGTAAAGATGATAACGGATAATAAGTGTAGTTCACCAATTTTAGTAGCTCCAGAGTTATACTCTGATATTCAACAAGTAGAAAGAAAAGATAAATAGGCTAATACTTTTTAAATTAAATTGAGCGTATACAAAGTCTTAAGAGACCTTTCTCGCATAAACAGCTCCTTTAAACAGGAGTATTTTTGGAAAACAAAAGCAATTGGGTATTCAATTGATACCCATCCACCATTAAATCATTTTATGAATAAGACAACCCCAACCCTGAATTCCAACACAATTCATACTCGGTTTATCCATTCACTATCCAAAAATTTATTTTAAGCAAAGAACTTCCACAGAGTTTTACCAAATATAGAAGCTGAACAAATGCACTTCCACGTCTCCAAGCTCAATAAGTTCCCTTCCCCCCCCACCCCCCC